>BSBK01013461.1:0-127071 GCA_027943335.1 Chamaecyparis obtusa | reverse complement strand
ACATTAATTATAGGACCATACACATTAATTAATAGAAATTACTTGCCATCGAAGTTATGAACATTCAATGATTTCTAGTTAGATCCTAATCTATCAACCTAAATAACCACCTTTTTAGGGTTCTGAAGTGTAGTGAGGTCACTCGAATCGCCAAGAACCAAAACATGCAGTGGCCTCCAATTTTTCCATTTATTCATTATTGCCTCAAAAGATTGTTTTTGAAATAAGTAGCAACAAGAGCATGTTGGCTCATGGTACAAAGGAAAGATAACTAGAAAGAATTAATATTAAATCAATCAAACCTTAGAAAGCACCAGCAGTAGAGCACACATTCCATATACCTCTATCAAAAAGAAAAATAAAAAAATCAACCAGCACAACTGCTTGGTTTCAAAAATCCATGAGATAATTTTAGCATAATCCAGCATAAAAAGTAACTTATGCCACGCAAGGCTAATAAAAAAAATTAAAGTTTTAAAGTTAAAACTATAATAAATAAATAAAACAACCCAACAATTGGGCTTGGAGTTAGCCACATCATCATTCGCAGTCCTACCTCAGTCAAGCCATAGAGTCATTTGTCATCCCATAAGTGTTTTGAAAGAAACAGGTTAGCCCACTCTTCATTCAGGAACTTGAAGAGCTCACTAGTTCCTTCCATAGACTCCTTCCCCTATGAGTGCTTCTCATTCAAAATATAGAGAGTGGTGGCTAAAGCATTCATGACCATGAGGGAAAACTTGCTAACATCAACGAGTATCTTGTTGGTGTTGTCCAGTTCCTAGGTAAGTTTGGCCATCGTATTCTCCAGGGAATCAATTTGGTATTTGATTCTTCCCACCAATCTACCCCTCGTGGTGTCTTTTCCATCACTAGATTCCTTGTCCACCTTAGCCTCCACAACCGTGGTGGTTTGAATGTCATTTTTACCCTCCATCTGGTTAGAGTCATTGTTTGAATCTTTCGTGGTGGGAGAACCCACCGAGGCATCCTCCTGATTCTTGAGCTCTTTAATAGCTCTTTTTCTTTTCTCTTTAACTATACAGGGAAGAGTGGCGAGTAGAGTTGGGTTAGGGGTCGATCTCCATTGACAATACAGATTAATGATGATACTTTTATGCTTCTTGGGGGAGGCTAAGAGGAATCTTTAGGGGTAAGGTCATGCTTGGAGCCACCCCATGAAATAGGAGTAGGATGGGTATTAGAGGATTTAGGGATGGTGGCAGGAGCCTGAGAAACCCTTAGACCTTAAGGGCATGGGAAGCCCTGATTGAGGGAGGCTGATGGTGATGGAGGTTGTTGGGTAGTTTGGGTGACTTACACAGTGGAAGGAGGGTATAGGCATGGTGGAAATTATACAATGTAAGGATTAAACCCTTGTGGAGGTAAACAAGCTTTTTCCCCAACGAGATAGCCTCATTAACAACATTAACGTTAGACTCCAGGGAGTGTAACACGTAAAACAGTAAAGATATCAACATTTATGCATAAAATAAATTAAGAAGAGAATATGGTAGTTATAGAAAGTACCATAGCAACCCTCCAAAGTGAAATACTATTAATATGATTTAGAATAATAGAGGAGGGCGGGTGAATCAGTTATTCTCAGGTGCAGATTGTAATACCCCAAAAATAGGCTATAGGTTCATTAACCTTCTACATCTTCAAATCGAATGAAATCGACATCGAAGTCCCAACCTAAGGCACATCTGGACATCATGGAATCCTAATTAATTATCCTAAATTATGCATCGGGGAATATTCCTAGGCAATATTCCTAATTTATCTAATTATCTTTAATTAAATATTATTTGGTGATAAATGTTATTATTATCCTAAAGTTTGATTAATTGAATATTTTGAATATTTAATTAATTAGATTTAATTCTGCCACTTAATTATTTAATTGAATTGAATTTTATTATTCCTAATTATTATAATTTAAATTTGACTATAAATCAAATTCCTATCATTAATGATTAAATTCTTATTTAATTAATTAAAGCAAGTTGTCATATTTAATGATATTATTTAATTGGAATAAAGTTTGATTTTAATAATTGATTAACTCATAAAACAATTGTTTTAATTTTAAAATTAGTTAAGTTGAGAATAAATCACTTTATTTTTTAATTAATTCATATTAAATCATGCACAATCAGAAAAGCAGGCAACTAGAAATAACAATCAATTTTAAATTGAAACCCAACATCTGATGATGAGTTGAGAAAAAAAAAACAAAAAAAAATTGAAGCTCTATTTTGAGATAAAAATTGCTTTTGCATGATTTTATGAATTATTTATTATTAATTTCTTGTTAACTTAAAAATCAACCTGAGTTTATCAAGAGTGATTTATGGTTTTTTTTCAATGCATCCTCAAAGCCCTGGATTTTCATAAAATGAAGGCTCAGCTCTTCACAAATCATCCACAGAATTTGCATACTTACTCTGGTGAATTGACATCTGAAGAATTGAAGTTTCTTGTGAATCAACAACTTTTTGTGAGATTAATCTTGTTTTCAATTTATTCTAGTTTCATATTTCATATCATTGTTAGCTTACTTTTCATATTCATAGGTCAATTTCATTATAGAATAGATTCATATCAGATTTCTCATTCTTATTGCATAGAAAACCCAAAAATATAGATTAATTTGCATTCATTACTTCATTGCTATCTTGCATTCAAATCCTTCATTTAGGTGTTGTCAATGTCACTGGTCTCGGTTCTATCTGAGAAGATCATACTCGCACCTACTAGAAGGTAGTAAATTGCCAGGTTAGTTAAGTTTTCATTCTATTGCATGATTTTGATTTTTTCTAACCTCTAATGTTTTACTAAAGTGTTGTGTCCTATAGCTAGGTACAAAATTCACACACACATAGATGTACTAATTGAACTTTTAAACACTTCAACAATCTCAAATATAATCACCAACACAACTCGGTCTCTAAAGTATATATACTAGAAATATATAACATGCAATCCATTATCCAAAGATAATTAACTTGTAGACTATAGAAACATTCACACCAAAACATTCACACAAGTATAACATCAAGATTTATAGTGGAAACCCAACTGAGGAAAAACCACTTTGTTGCATGTTACTGATATTTCACTCTGCTAAAGTGATCTCTATGAAAAGCTAACCTTGTTAAAGGATTCCAAACACACTACTAGGTGTGACCCTGTTAAAGGATTTAAACACTCTGTCAAAAGTGACCTGGTTAAAGGATTTTAGTACATTCTATTAGAATTCCACCTTGATTAAAGGATTTAAACAATGACTATTAGGTAACCTTGATTAAAGGATTTAGATTGATACAATGATTAGAAAGTAGCAGTAGTTTCTAATCTAAAAAAAATACAACTCACTTTGTAAATAATAGATGCAATTCATACATATATTCTAATTTACTGACTGAGTTCCATTTCCATCTCCATCACTGATCTACTTTGAATTCACTTCAAGCAATCACAAATCTGATCAACTCCTTCACTTTCAGTCTTCTTAGACTTACCAGTCAATAACATCAACAACTTCAACATGGTCTATAACCTCACACTTAGGGTTTCCTATATACCTCTTCAATTAGGTAGATCCATCTTTTGCCACTTAATCTCCTCCGTAGATCTTAGGTTAGGTCAGATCCATCGAATCCTTCCAAAATTTAAGTTCTTCATCCTTCCTTCTAGATACAACTTGAAACTCCTAATTGAATCCATAATAAACAATTTACCATTCATTAAATTCTCCATCCAATCAATTAATAAAGTCAACATGATTTACATAACCCAAGAATTCAACTATGTCAGTTGGGAATCTAAATTCTTTCTCCAATGTAAATTAATAACACTCAGTCAATATTGTGTTTATCTCCTCGGTCATCGATGTATAACCTGGTCATCTCTACAAACTATCTTCCTCAGCTAACATTGTCTTTCTTAGTAATTTCATGCCACTCAACATAAATTAATGTTCGGTCAACACTAAATTTACTCAACATATACTGGTGCTTGTTTGACACTAACATCACTCAGATTAAACTAGATTTCTTCACTTTTGCTTGGTTAAGTCTACTTCTTTAGTCTTTCTTCTTACTTAGATAAACAATACATTATTTTATCACTATGAAAAATAATCAAATAACTCAACCTTTCTCTAGGATCTCTTTTTATCTTCTTTTCCCTAATCCTTTTCATCAATCAATAGATATACTACTTTCTTAGATAGCAACTATCTTACTAGTTAAGGTTTGACATCAATGACAATACAACAATTGTTTCAATTGTAGTTTCCAGCAATCTCTCTCTTTGACATTGATGGCAACACCACATGAATAACACATGATTTACCAATCAATCCAAAACTTTATCATTACATCATAAATATTTATAATATCCATAGCTTTATTCTGATTCACAACAACTTATACTTTCTTGAATGTTCACATAATTACTCCCTCTGAACCTTTTTCTATCTCTTTCTCCCTCTAAATCTCTAAATCTCCTTAGTGTTCTTAATGTCTATGTTTTCATCTGAATATTGCCCTCTTTGACAATAATACCAAAGTAGTATCTAGAATGTACATTATCATATGTAGATGTGATCTTGTCAGTTTAGTATCAGTATTTATCCCTCTTTCATCTTTCTTATGACTGATTATCAGCTTTGGTGTACTTTTCACAACTCTAGGTAGCTCCTAAAGTGTGACCTTTCCTGCATCAATTTGTTAGATACTCTATGAAGCACATTTGATGTAGTGCCCCTAGCTTGGCTAGGAAACCTTAGTTAGGGGAAGCACCCCTATTCTACCTCTAAGATATTCATTAGCATCCTTAGGTAAATCTTTTTTCAACACATCTTCTATTTGTTCCTTTGTATTCACATATTACATTCTCACTTCTTTATCTTGTACCAATTCCCTCATGTAATGATACATGATAGTAATATGTTTGGTCTTTGTGTGCATCACTAGATTCTTTGATATGTCGATAGCACTTGTGTTATCATAGAATATAACAATAGGCTCGGTGATTTCCTCTTTCATTCCTTTCAACAATTGCTTGATCCATACCAAATTTGAACAGTTCACTGCAGCTGCTACATACTCAGCTTCTACTGTAGATTGAGAAGTGCAATTTTGTTTCTTTCTTGTCTAGGAGACTAATCTTTTTCCTAGAAAGAGAGCTCCACCACTTGTAATTTTCCTATCATCAATATGTCCTACCCAATCTGCATCAGTGAAGACACTTAATTCAAATTTCTCATTCTTCTTGTAGTAAAATCCATAATCTTCTTTCCCTTTTAGATATCTTAGTATTCTCTTCACAACCATTATATGATTTTTCTTAGGATTGGTAGAAAATCTTGCCACAATCCCAACTGCTAGGGCTATATCTAGTCTATTGTGGACAACATATTGTATCTTTCCAATCATGGATCTATACAAGGTTTAAATCACTTTAGCAGTATCATCAGTTTTAGATAGTTTCTGTCCAATAGCCATAGGAGTACTTAATGGTCTCGAATACTCCATTCCAAAAGTTTTCACTATCTCATTGACATATTTAGATTGTGTGATAAAAATACCTTTCTCCATCTCATAGACTTGCAAACCAACAAAGAATTTTATCTCACTAAACATAGACATGTCAAACTCAGTTTGCATCTCATTTAAAAATTTATGACATAGGGAATCTTTTCCTCCAAATATGATATCATCTACAAAAATTTTAGCTAAGAAAATCCCTTTACCTTCCTCAGCTTTCATGTACAGATTGTTGTTGTCATTTGTCCCTATAAATCCAATCTTTATCAAATAATTGTGGCTTTCTTCAATCCATACAACACCTTGTTTAGTTTGCAAACCATATTTTTCTTGTTTGGATCAACAAATCCTTTAGGTTGTTCAATGTATACTTCTTCTTCTAATATACCATTTAGAAATTCAGACTAGACATCCATCTGATATACTTTGAAGTCTCTATAAGTAGCATATTCAAGTAGAGTTCCCACTCCTAATCTTCCTATAGGGGAAAATGTTTCCACACAGTCTATTCCTTCTTCTTGTGCATAACCCTTGCATACCAGTCTTTCCTTGTTCCTTGTGACTTGTCCATGTTTATTAAGCTTATTTCTGAATACCCATTTTGTTCCAATAACATTCTTTTTTTCTGGTCTCAGCACCAAAGTCCAAGTATCATTCTTTTCTATTTGATCTATTTCTTTATTCATAGCTTGAATCCAATCTTCATTCTCTAAAATATCTTTTACTAATGTAGGTTCAAAATCACATAATAAAAATGTAAGGTCTTTCAACTTACTTCTAGTCAAGACTCTAGATTCTTTATCTCTAATGATTTTCTTAGGCTTATGATGTCTTCTCACATACTGTGCCAATGTAGGTTCATATTTATTTTCTCCTTGTTCTTCAGGTTCATCATGAAAAATTTTAGTTTTTGATTGCTCAACAACATCCTCCTAATACTTGACAACATCCTCTTGATACTTGGTAGCATCCTCTTGATGCTTGGCAACATCCTCCTAATGCTCGACAACATCCTCCTGATGCTCCACATTGCTTACCCATGACTTTGCATCTGGTGTAGGTGTGTTACTTGCATCTCCTTCCATATAGACAAAAGATCTATAGTCTTCAAGTTCTTGTTTACCTTCTTGTTCTTTTTTCTCTTCATATTCATCAACTCTCACATTTGCACTTTCCACAATTTTGGTAGTGTTAGAATTCAAACACTTATAAGCTTTTATCTTAGTCGAATAACCTAGGAATATACCTTCATCACTTTTTGTATCAAACTTTCCATTTCTATTATCTTTCAGTATATAGCATTTACTCGCAAACATTCTAAAGTATTTCACATTAGGTGCATATCCATGCCATAATTCATAAGGTGTAACATTTTTACCTTTCTTGATTTGTACCCAGTTGAAGGTATAAACAGTTGTACTCACAACTTCTCTGGAATCTTTTTGTGCAACATTCTTCACAATCATTAGTGTCCTTGCACAATCCATAATAAATATATTTCTCCTCTTAGCTATACCATTCTATGGAGGTGTTCTAGGTGCAAACATTTGTCTCTTGATTCCTCTACCATTGTAGAACAGATTGAACTCATTTGATATAAACTCTCCTCCTTGGTCAGATCTCAAATATTTTGAGGCTTCTACCTATTTCTTTTTCAACCTCTTCCAAATACCACTTAAACAACTGAAATGCATCATATTTTTCTTTCAAAAACATTACAGTCATCATCCTAGTGTAGTAATCAACAAATAGAATAAAGTACTTAGCACCACAATAACTTTATACACCCATAGGTCCACAAAGGTCAATATGAACCAAATCCAAAATATTTTCAGAAGTAAATGTCTTTCTCTTGAAACTAGACTTTGTTATTTTACCCAATTGACATTATTTACACATCACATTATCATGTTTCTTCAATTTTGGTAAACCTCTAACTTTCTTATTTTTACTAATATTTACTAGATTTTCAAAGTAAACATGACATAGCCTCTTATGCCATAGCCATACATCATCCAATTGTGCAAAAAACATATCTCTTCAGATAGATCTAGATTGAACAAATTACCTCTAGTCTATTCTCCACTTCCAATTAGTTCACCAATAGCATCAAATATTTTAGCCTTCCTATGATGAAACTCCACTTGGTAATCACTGCTATTAAGTTGTGCAAAACTCATAAAATTATAGTTAAGACCTTCAATCCAATAGGCATTTTCACATGTGAACTTATCAGCTAGCTTAATTGATCCTTTACCCCTCACAGGACATGGTGCATCATTACCAAAATTAACACTTCTACCTTTGTAATGATCTTGGGTTTGAAATTTAATTTTATCACCAGTCATGTGATGTGAGAAACCACTATCAATAATCCATTTATCACCTTTACTCATAGAAGAAATAAGTACAAGTTTCTCATCTTCATCAAAATAATCTTTCATAGCAAGATAAAATACTTCAATATCAAAATCATCAGTGTCACTGTCAATTTCCTCTTTAGCAATATAACATGATTTCTTACATTTATCCTTCTAATCTATGTACCTTCGATGATCTCTTTTATCTCTCTTATCTTTGTACTTGCTTTCTCTTTCCTCATCCTTGTCATTCCTATCAAGACAACTTGTAGCAATATGGCCAACTTTGTTACATGAAAAATAGATTATAGGAATTTTACCTTTATATTTTCCTTTTCCTCTTTTCAATCTTCTCGCCATGAGTGCCTCAAGATCACCTAGTTCCTCATCAGAAGTGACACTGTCACTTTCACTTTTCACACATTTTTCTTTTTCTCTCTTAGATTTATGCAAAACCATTTGTGACTTGAATGTAGATTCAACATTAGGAATAGTTTAGTTATCATAGTTAGATAGCTCAAAAGTAGTAATCTTACCATCAAGGCTTTCTAGAGTTAGAACATTACCAGGGTTACATCTTGATTCTTGAATTGCAAAAATTTTGATAGCATAGATAGGAAGCAAAGTTCTCAATACATTACCAATAATAGTCTCATCATCAATGATTCCATTAGCTCCTCTAATAGCATTTACTGTCTCCTTAATTCTACCACAATATTGAGCAATATTCTCACCTTCTTGCATTTTCATTTCATCAAACTTACCTCTCAAGATTTCATCTTTTTCTCTTAGTACATTTGTATAACCACCATAGATGGTTGCACTTGAGTATCCCACATTTTCTTTGCAATAGTTTAATCCTTGATATCTTCAAATTCAAGATAGCTTAAGGCAGATGAAATCTACAAAATTTCTTGATTATGTTCCTATTTTCCATTCATCTCCTTGGCAATCAAAGGTATAGGAGGTATAACATAGTCATGTTCAACATAGTATATGTTCGAATCACCAATTCCAACTATATGCAATTTCATCAGACTCTGCCAGATAGGGAAGCTCTCCTTGTTCAACTTTGGTACCTCCTTTTTATACATGTTGATCATTATCTTCAAGTACCTTTAAAATTTTTCTCTGTAAGAACCAACAACTCTAATACCAATTGTTAATATTATTTATAACAATAGAGAGGGGGGGTGAATCAATTTTTCTCACGTCTAGATGTACTAATTGCACTTTTAAACACTTTAAGAATCTCATATCTAATAACCAACACAACTCGATCTCTAAAGTGAATATACCAGAAACATATAACATGCACTCTACTATCCAAAGATAATTAACTTGTAGAATATAGAAACATTCATATCAAAACATTCACAAAAGTATAACACCAGGATTTATAGTGGAAACCCAACTTGGGAAAAACAACTTTGTAACATGTTATTGATATTTTCACTCTTCTGAAGTGAGCTCTATGAAAATCCAACCTTGTTAAAGGTTTATAAAAACACTGCTAGGTGTAACCCTTGTTGGTGTCCAAAATGACGCTTATGCTCTAATAGGCTGCTAGTATACCCTCAGATAGATTTTACAGGTGGTTAGCTCCAAAATGTAATGAGGTCTTAGGATAATTGGACCAACTCTAGGGACAAGACTGCCCTCTTCTACTTCTAGCTCTACAAAACCAACGCAGGTGCACCTAACCCAGTATAAACTATACTTCACACACCAAAGACTGGGTTTGAAAAATAGATAAATGGATAGTAAGAAAGTACTGAATGTTAACCACACACTCATTGACTGTCCATTACTATGGGGTAGAACCTTACACAACCAAATGCTAAAAACTTAAGGAATGGTTCTTAATTTATGTGTTTGAATCATAACAACCTCAATCAAGATATGTCAGCAAAGAAATACTTATCTAGGCCAATGCCTCATCCATTGGGCAAGGTTTCTTAGACAGACTACACACACACACCAGAAATATACCTGAGATGCAAAGCCACAAACACATTTACAATCTCCTCTACTACTTACAAAATATCCCTACATAGACAAGAGATAAATTTAGGTTCCATCTAAAGCATCATTTAATCTAATCCTGGATTAGAACTCAAGAATGAAAAGCTATACATAAATTATTATGCAGTGAACTGGAAAGTTCAAAATTCATCTATGTTGACATAAAGGAGAGATGAGAATCATGTGCCTATATTGAGTATGAAGAATCCTCAAATGTATACAATCCATCCAAAGGAACCCTACTTGCAAACTACAGCTTAGACCTACAACTTTCTTTCAATAGTCAAAAAATCAAGACCAACAAGTCATTACAATTCAAACTGAGAAGAGGACTCACAACCCAAAAGTTTGAATACCTAACTCCCATTGCCTCAGAATGATCACATAAATTCTTTTATACCAGGGTTACAAAGCAAGCATAATGATCACTTCCAACTAAAACATTCAAAATCACCTAACCCCACCAAGGAAATAACACAGACATGATAGGGTCAAGCCACAGCATGCAAGCTCAAACAGTCTAATCAACCAGCTACAAACATTTCTCGAGCCAAGATTGTAATCATTCCTAACGGTAAAAATCCCTACAAACACATTTGAAAATGGGTGCCAACGGCTAGCTGGTCAACCTTTAAAACATAGTCACTGGTATCATGCTTTCCTATCAAATCAGGTGGCCCATAAAGGAAACCTAGTTTACATTTAGGCTTGGTCGCATGTTCACAAGACACTTTATTCACCCCTGTGATCATGCGACTACAATCACTTAGCTGCAGTCAATAGTTGATCACAAACCCTTTTGCAAAGTCCTCGGCCATATCACCCTCAGCGACTAATCAAACATGAGCATGTCAGAAAGATTGGCACCATGGGCCCACCCTAGAACTCCGCAATCATGATGTCTGATAGTTGGTCGCATGATTGTATAGCCCGAAGATGGGCTATGCGAACATGCGACAACTTGCAAACCGTAACCACCAACATAACTGCCGCCACAACCAGTCATCGTGACACCCTTGTCACATGATCACAAGTTGTGGAAATGGCCCTTGTGATCATGCGACAAGGCCATAAGTCCCCACATCACCAACTATCAGTTAATGGAACACTGCCACCTTAGCATCTGAAAGATGCCCCATCACCTGTTACTGAGCCCTAGGGACATGTGGCAAGTAGTCGCATGATCGCATAGCCAAAAATTGGGCTATGCGATCATGCAACAGCCAACCGCAGGCTACCACATCACCACCTCAGACCACCAAATAGCAACCACCATCGGGCCCCATGCACAAGGAAGTAACTGGTAGCATGGTCACAGGTCAAAAAACTTTGACATGCGATCATGCGACAACCAATAGGAACATGCACCTTCGCCTCCCCTCTGACATCGGGCCCACCTACTTGAAACAAATAGAATCAATGACAGGTGCATGATTGCAAGGGGAAAGAATATTCCTTGTGATCACATGCTGACTGTCAATCTCCTTCCTCTACCGCTTGAAGAACTGTGCCCCACCAACCATCGAACTTGCGCACTTAAGACCAAGGTAAAAAAACACATAAAGTTTTCACAATAGCGAAGGATCGAAGACACACAGGGTTTTCAACATTGACACAAAGGTAAACAAGGATGCGAAAATATCAAGGGTTTTCATGTAGGCCAAAAAGGTTGAAAACATCATGGATTTTCAAAAACACTGTGGGTTTTTGACAATTAGGTAGATTTTTTTAAAATTGTTTCCTGCAGACCTTAGAACTTGAATATCTTTCTAGATTTGGCAAATTAGCTCATGCGATCTGAGCTAGAGCTTGGTGACATAGTGAAGAACACAAGGCAGGACACAATGAAGAACACTTGCAAGGGAAATAGGCCATTCTCATAAGATTTTTTCTATGACAAAAACATGGCCTAACAGTGGCTCTATCTAGGTATGCATGCCTCTTGTAGGCATGACAAGAATTCAGATCTCTAGTAAATGCAGACCATCCCACTGGATAAAATTGCAGACAACAAGGAACAAGCAGGGCAAGACAAGCAACTGGACCAAAAACTGAAAGACTAGGGCAAAATAGGGTAGGGGAAAGCAACCTATATATAGAGATCTACAAAATGTACAACCCTAACTACTGTTCATGGAAAATGGAGTACTTCAAATGAAGTACTACTTCAAGAATTGTCCATGAACTGGAAACTCTTGAATATCACCATTAAAATCCTTGATGATGTAAGAATCTTGGCCCCATTTCTCATGAATCAGATATGGCCCTAACCAGATGGGATCAAATTTACCATGCTTCCCCTTATCCTCCAATCTGGCATTCCAAACTAACACCAAATCACTAGGTTCAAACTTCCTGTCAACAGTCCTTTTATCATATAAATTCTTAACCTGCAACTGCAATTTGGCATTCCTTCTCACTCCAAAATTCTCAAAACCCAAAACTCCAAGGCTCTCAAAAACTGGCTCATTATTCCAACTAACACTACTACTAAAGGGAAACAATTGTACATATTTACATCAACTGGAACCTCTGAGCCTTGTCAGTCATTTACCTCTATCAAACAGTTGGTCCTCATTCCTTTGCATAGAGATGACCCTGGAATTTTCCCTTTCATGTACATGGTCAAACTCATGAAAACTCTTGACAGGCAAATCCACAAGAATGTAATAAGTGTATTCATCTTTGCCAAGTGTATGAGGATCAAAATCTATCCTATCATACCAGACTGCCTCACACATACACTCATCAGAATCAAGAGTAAAATTAGTTTGCAGCAAAAAATTGTAACCTTTTCCCACTACATCTTGCAAGCTAATGTAAGGCTGATCATCATGAAATGTGAGTACACTTAGCGGCTGAACATTGACATCATCTTTATCACCATGTTCAGCACTTGAACTCAATTCAAAACTAAAATCCTCATACTCACATTCATTTAACTCAGAAACATAATCAGCACCTTGCAAATACTTACTGCAACAACTATGAAAAGAAAAAATTTCATAGCAAGACATGTCTTCAAGCTCATTCCGAAACAAAACATCAAAAACTAGCAAACTATCACAAACATCCTTTTCATCACTAGCCAGATCCTGTTGGGAACAGACATATTCTAGCTGAAATAGCTTTGGAAACATAGTGCAGTGCATTTTCAAAACATCATAACTCTTCACTGTTTCCAAATCTGAAAAACACATTTCAAGAGAAAAATCACTTCCTCTTTCCTCTTCACTTTCCAATGCAGACCTAAAATTTGAATCAACCGGATAAGTAGTATTTACATTCACTTTACAATCTAGTTCTTCCTTATCTGGCTGAATTAAAGTATTGATTTCTTCTTCCATATCTCCATGGGTCTCCACTGAAAAACCTTCAATCACTGGCACATATAAATCTGAAAGTGGGATCATACTAACATCTCCATACATGTTCTTATCTTCAAAAAGAAACTTACCTTCAGATTCACAACTTGAGTGATGTTTATAAAAAAACCCTAGTTGGTTCAAATTCATCACACTTGTAGACTCATGATTGGTATCAAAAGAATCATACTCACATCAATACCACCTATCTTCATTTAATTCATGCAAAAATGCTACCCGGCTATCATCATTCGAACCAGAACTACCCACTTCATCAGATGAACATTCATCATTAGCAAAAGACTGATTACAAACATTACTAATCATACCTTCATCTGATACACTTTCAGCATAACATTCTTATGATAGACAACTATCCGGTTCATTGTCATAATCTAAAGGTACACATTCATTGGACTAAGCAAGTTCTCTATCCATGGCTCTACACACCTCTAGTTATTTAAGTTTCTTACCATTTATGGAAAGAGCTAACTCCAATTCTTCAATTTGATGCAAACGCCATGCATACAATCATTCATCATATTGAGTTTCAGTTGAATATACATCAGCAATAAGTTCATTATCCACACAAGCTTCAATTACAATGCAATCTTCTTCTTCAAGTGATGCAAGATGTGGTTGTAAGTTACTTTCCTTTACATGATCATAGATCACATCCTGTTTAGAAAACTGAGGCACATCACTAACAGGGACAAGAATATGCCTATATGGCTCTAAACCTTTTAGTGCATCCCTTTTCCTATTATCTACCACATTCTGAGAATGAAAATCAGCAGCAACATGTGGTCTTCTTACAACATGATATCTCCAATTAGATTCAATATCCATTGCAAACTGAAAAGCCTGATACAAAGTTAGTGGTTCCTTATCCCTTAAGTCAAAATTGAAATTCTTATCAAAAGTATTCAAGTAGATGATCAAACATATATCATCACTTGGCCTGCACTTCCCAAGGATATTTTCCCATGTCTTAATAAATCTGGCATTGAAACTAGGAACCAATTCATCTTCCTCCATTTGTATATCCATAAGGGCTTTAAGCATGTCAAAGTCATTCACCTTTTCAGCAAATCAGACTAAGAAAATTGCAACTAAATCATCCCATGAAGAGATGTCACTATCCAAAAAACATGAGAGCCACTCTCTTGCATCTCCTATCAGTGACCGAATGAATAATCTCATTATCACATCTTCATGCTCAACACCATAGTCACACATCAGATCTTTAAAATTTCTAGCATGTTGATAGGTAGACTCAAATTTTTCCCCACTGAACTTCGGTAAAAATTTTATAACATTTAGGGGAATGGAGTTTGGGTATTCAGGTATACCAACAAAATTCACAACCGGGTAACCTCTTATGCAAAAATTTCCTTTAACACCCATGACTTAACAAATCTTTTCAAAGGAGTAAAATCATTTATCATTGAAATTCTTGAAACTTAATTTCAAAACTCCTTTGAAACCACTACACACTTAACCGACAAATTTGTCAACTAACTTTTAAGAGCTAAGTGTGCACAAACTTCACTATCCTGTCATTAGTGACTTAATCACTGGATAAGGACCATGTTCTTTCTCAAATTTTTCAGAAAAAAGGAAAGAGGAGAAATACCTGGAACACCTCCTTTTGCTATGGCTGTCTTGACTCTTTCTGGGTAAAATCTAAAAGAAAACTTCAGATCTCAGGTTCTTCTGAATACAGAGTCACCACCTCCTGAGGAGGAATGTTTTTCTTTGCTTAATTTGCACTTTCAGTGCGTTTAACTTTTTTGAGGTCTCCCCAGCAGAGTCACAATTTTGCAAATAAGTTTCAAACAGAAAATCCAGGTACATACAACTTGTAGATCTAAAAAGGGACCTTTAGATCCAAAATATTTAACTCTTTTCCCACATGTTGAAAAAGCAAGACTCATGGGTACGTTACAAACAACAATTTACCCCAGCAGAGTCACCATCTTGTTGGTGTCCAAAATGATACTTATGCTCTAATAGGCTGCTAGTATACCCTCAGATAGATTTTAGGGGTGGTTAGCTCCAAAATGTAATGAGGTCTTAGGATAACTGGACCAACTCTAGGGACAAGGCTGCCCTCTTTTGCTTCTGGCTCTACAAAACCAAGGCGGCTGCACCTAACCTAGTATAAACTATACTTCACACACCAAAGACTAGGTTTGAATAATAGATAAATGGATAGCAAGAAAGCACTGAATGTTAACCACACACTCATTGACTCTCCATTGCTATGGGGTAGAACCTTACACAACCAAATGTTGCAAACTTAAGGAATTGCTCTTAATTTATGTGTTTGAATCATAACAACCTCAATCAGGATATGTCAGCAAAGAAATACTTACCTAGGCCAGTGCCTCATCCATTGGGCAAGGTTTCTTAGACAGACTACACATACACACCAGAAATATACCTAAGATTCAAAGCCATAAACACATTTACAATCTCCTCTACTACTTATAGAATATCCCTACATAGACAAGAGATAAATTTAGGTCCCATCTAAAGCATCATTTAATCTAATCCTGGATTAGAACTCAAGAATGAAAACTTATACATAAATTGTTATGCAGTGAACTGGAAAGTTCAAAATTCATCTATGTTGACACAAGGGAGAGATGAGAATCATGTGCCTGCATTGAGTATGAAGAATCCTCAAATGTATACAATCCATCCAAAGGAACCCTACTTGCAAACTACAGCTTAGACCTACAACTTTCTTTCAATAGTCAAAAAATCAAGACCAACAAGTCATTACAATTTAGACTGAGAAGAGGACTCACAACCCAAAAGTTTGAATACCTAACTCCCAATTCCTCAGAATGATCACAGAAATCCTTTTATACCAGGGTTACAAATCAAGCATAATGGTCACTTCCAACTCAAAAATTCAAAATCACCTAACCCCACCGAGGAAATAACATAGACATGACAGGGGTCAAGCCACAACATGCAAGCTCAAACAGTCTAATCAACCAGCTACAAACACTTCTCAAGCCAAGATTGTAATCATTCCTCATGGTACGAATCCCTACAAAAACATTTGAAAACAGGCACCAACAGCTAGCCGGTCAACCTTTAAAACACAGTCACTGGTATCATGCTTTCCTGTCAAATCGGGCAGCCCATAAAGGAAACCTAGTTTATAGTTAGGCCTGGTCACATGATCGCAAGATAGTTTATTCACCCCTACGATCATGCAACTGCAATCACTTAGCCATGGTCAACAGTTGATCACAAACCCTTTTGCAAAGTCCTCAGCCATATCACCCTCAGTGACCAACCAAACACGAGCATGTCGGCAAGACTGGCACCATGGGCCCACCCTAGAACTCTGCAACTGTGATGTCCGGCGGTTGGTCGCATGATCGCATAGCCTGGAGATGGGCTATGCAAACATGTGACAACCTACAAACTGTAACCACCAACATAATCGCTACCACAACCAGTCATCGTGACACCCTTGTCGCATGATCGCAAGCCGTGGAAATGGCCCTTGCGATCATGCCACAAGGCCATCAATCCCCACATCACCACCTATTAGCCAATGGAACACTACCACCTCAGCATCCGAAGATGCCCCATCACCTACTACCGGGCCCCAGGGACATGTGGCAAGCGGTCGCATGATCACATAGCTAAAAACTAGGCTATGCGATCATGCGACAACCAACCCCAGGCTGCCACATCATTGCCTCAGACCACCAAATAGAAACCACCATCGAGCCCCATGCGCAAGGAAGGAACTGGTCACATGGTCACATGTCAGGAAACTCTCACATGCAATCATGCGACAACCAATAGGAACATGCGCCTTCACCTCCCCTCTGACATCGGGCCCACCTACTTGAAACAAACAAAATCAATGGTAGGTGCATGATCACAAGGGGAAAGAATATTCCTTGTGATCACATGTCGACCATCAATCTCCTTCCTCTACCGCTTGAAGAACCGAGCCCCACCAACCATCGCACTTGCGCACTTGAGACCAAGGTTGAAAACACACAAAGTTTTCACAACAGCAAAGGATCAAAGACACACAGGGTTTTTGACATTGACACAAAGGTAAACAAGGATGCGAAAACATTGAGGGTTTTCATGTGGGTGAAAAAAGTCAAAAATATCATGGATTTTCAAAACCACTATGGGTTTTTGACACTTAGGTAGATTTTTTTAAAATTGTTTCCTGCAGACCTTAGAACTTGAATATCTTTCTGGATTTGGCAAATTAGCTCATGCAATCTGGGCCAGAGCTTGGTGACATAGTGAAGAACACAGGGCAGGACACAATGAAGAGCACTTGCAAGGGAAATAGGCCATTCTCGTAAGATTTTTGCTATGACAGAAAAATGGCCTAACAACCCTATTAAAGGATTTAAACGCTGTATCAAAAGTGACCTGGTTAAAGGATTTAAGTACATTCCATTAGAATGCCACCTTGATTAAAGGATTTAAACAATGACTATTAGGTCAACCTTGATAAAAGGATTTACACCGATACAATTATTAGAAAGTAGAACTAGTTTCTGATCTGAAAAATATACAACTTAGTTTACAAATAACAAATCCAATTTGCACATATATATGTTAATTTACTGACTGAGTTCCATTTCCATCTCCATCACTGATGTGCTCAGAATTCACTTCAAGAAATCACAACTTTGATCAACTCCTTCACCTTCAGCCTTATGCTTAGAATTACCCGTCAATAACATCAACAACTTTAGCATACTTTCCTCACAATTTGGTTTTCATTTATACCTCTTCAGTTAGGTAGAAGCATCTTTTTCTTCTTAATCTCCTTTGTAGATCTTAGGTTAGGTTAGATTCATTGAATCCTTTCAACATTTAACTTCTTCATCCTTCCTTCTAGATACATCTTGAAACTTCTCATTGAATCCATAATAAAATAATTTACCATGCATTAAATTCTCCATACAATCAATTTTTAAAGTCAACATGATTTACATAACCCAAAAATTTAACTATGTCAGTTGGAAATCTAAATTCTTTCTCCAAATGTAAATAAATGACACTCGGTCAATACTATGTTTATTGTCATGCCCCTATCTGCTCCTGGCTTGGTTTCTAATCCTGCAGTTCATATAGATCTTTTGGTGTGATTTCATGTTTTGGTTTGGATTTATTTATATCCAGACTCTTCTTGTGGTGATTTGGATTATAGCTTTGTCTAGATTTTGATTTATATCTCTGACAGTATATGGGCATTATTATTGTGGAAATATTCTTGATCATGTCTTATTTGGTAATAAAACTTGGTAGGAAGTTGTTAATTTTTCGTTAGATTATAGTGTTGGATCTATTTGATTTAATGAAAATAGTTTTTGATTCTGACTTTCCTAAGCTATCGATTTTCTCTGTTACATTTATGTACTTTGGAAATTTGTTTTCTTATAGGAGATGATTATTTTAAGTTTTAAGAAAACTCATTCCGTAATGGGAAGAGAAATTCCTATGCTATAGTTAATATTTCATTAATGGAATTTTGATGCTAAGTAAGTCAGTATATGTTAAGGAAAATATTATTAATTATATAGCTAATATAAGTTGTTGAAATGATTTTTACTATGATGATGCTAATTGTTAAAATTGAAATGAAATTAAAAGAGAAATAAGTTAGTAGAATTGTTAGAATGAATCAATTAGTGGTAAGTTAGTTATTAAAAATTAGAAAGAGGTGTTAGTATTACATTAACATCCTATGTTATAATGGTAAGATAGTCTTGGGGGTTAGTAACTTCTCTAACCTAAACCATGGCTTTGAAACACTTCCGAAGTTATTCGTATCACATGACCTAATATGGTTTTGACATACTAACCTCACTCTACTTAAAAAATTTGTTTTGTAATGTTTGAATGTGCATTGAGATTATGAATGTTATATCAATGTGCGATTTAATTCTTGAGCACGTGTCTTTGGGAATTCTTGGTTAGTACTGATACTGCAGTGCCAACTGTCAAACTATTGAGTGGAAGTGGTAGTAAATGATAAGTTGGTAGTTAATGCAGCTATGGCATGCATACTAGAATTGATTACTTCAGTTTGCTATTTTCCATTTGTATTGGCAAGGGTTTTCAGTTGTGAGGAAATGTGTTTTGCTACCTAGAATGGTTCCGAGAATGGGGTTATTCAGTTCAGCTTGGAGGGAAAAATGGTTGCATTTTTGTGTGTTAATAGTGGAATTTTCCATGATGTTTATCACCAATATCTTAGTTTGGGAATACCATTTGGTTTTCGTGCTTGTGAACTGAGCTCTGTCATGGTCTGTTCAGTTCTTTTGCTGTGCAAAGGTTGATTTCTGGAGTAGCTCACTAGTTCAGGAGCGTGGATTTTGGATTTTATTTGCAAGATTTAGAACACCCTCACTCTGTAACACAGGCAGGGGCATTCTCTTCCTTATCTCTTGTTTTTTTTTCAAGTTTAGCAAAGAGAATATATGGGTTGTAATTTCTCATTGCTCTATTCATTTTATGAGGAATTATTCTATATGTGTATTGCAAATGCTTTCCTCTATTATGATCATTGCAGTCTCTTCAGTCTCTATAATTTACTTGCTTAAGTCTGTCAAGATTTGGGGAAAAGAATTTGGGACTCAGTGTTGGAAGATTCTATTCCTGTTGTTTTGTGCTTTCTGTTCAGTAGGATTAAAAAAAAGATTAGGGGTCTATTTATTTGCCTGTTACAATACTCTATGATTTGTCAAGCTCTGGAGTTTTGTGGCTTTACTTACGATTGTGGTATGAGTCATAGTTATGGGAGATTAGTGATGTATTTTTCTTTTTGAGTCCTCATAGTAAGATAGTATTTGGTAAATTTCTGGTTCTATTAATGGCAGTTTCTTATCGGAGGATAAGCTTTGGTCTGTCAATAGAATTTTCATTAGGAATTGTGTTTATATGAAGAACGTTCTGTAGTGGGATGTGAAACATAGTTTTGTCTTATTCTCAGTATTGTGGAACTATCAGTTGTTATAGATTTTACAGTGGAAGTCACTATAGTCTTACTATTTTCCTTCAAGGACTTGGTCTATGGTTATGGTCTATAGATCAGTCGAATAGTTTCTGTAGTAGTTGATTTTTTGTTTGAGTTGGGTTTGTGAGATTATGTAAGTAGGCCAAATTGGATTATAAGATTTTCTAGTCTATCAATTTAATAACCTCTAAGTTATTGTTCAGAATTTGAAACATAGTTTCATTCGGTATAATGACAGTATATGACAATGTATGCTTCGAATAAGTTATCTGATTCTGTATTATTCTGATAGGATTATAAATATGTTAATGTGGTGTTTTGATTCTGTATATTTTACAAGGGTACATATATATATACTTGTAGGGATGTGTGTGTGTGTGTATATATATATATATATATATATATATATATATATATATATATATATATATATATATATATATATATATATATATATATATATATATATATATATATATATATAGACACACACACACACACACACATACCATGAGTGTATATATATATGTATATATATATGTGTGTACGCCTATAAGTGTATACATATGTGACTTGGTAACTAAAATGATAGAACTAAAACAAGTGCATTTTTATATGGATGGTCAATATGAAAATCATGTGTAATTTTGCATTAAATATTAGTATATGAAATTTGATTTTGACCTTCCATGGATTTACAAATAAACTCTGTTAGTTATAATGTGTCAAATTAATGGAATTGATTTTTAAAGTATTAGTGGTATCGATCAGTTGGTATTAAAACTGGATATTTCAATCATCAGACATAGTGTTGCATTTGGTTGTTAGAAAATTGGGCTTTATTATCTGAGCTATAATAATGGTGGTATTGAAATTCTTGCTTTAATTATTCCTTCAGTTGATGAAAGGAAAGTGCTTAATTGTGGTTGTTTTGAAAAGAGGATTCATGGATGTATGTGGATATTTTGATTGTTGATTCAGTTTAAAGATTTAAGCAATTAAGTTGACATTATTAGCTGAATTTGATAATACAGATTTTATTGTGGTTTAGCTAATAATGTTGATATGAAGTGTTTTTGAGATAATGCAAGTGTGATCCTTAGTATGGGTGACTGACTTTTGTCTGGATCCTTAAGGTGAAAGAATATCTGTCAGTTATTTGACTAAGTGATAATTTAATAATTCATGGGCTATGGATTTCATTTAAAAAGATAAAATGTGTTACCCTAATTACTTGCACATGTTGGTGAAGTACGGGTATGGATTTACCTTATTTCTTGTAAAGAATAAGGCTGGCATGATGAATTTTTGAGTTTCCTATATGGTTACTGATCGTTGATTCTTATGTAGATACCCAAAGCTAGTGGATCATCACCTTGTCATTTTCTTTGTGAGTTTATTTCTGTTGGAAATGAAATGATGTACTTTTTGATTCTATTGAATAGAAATGGAATGCTTCCTATTAATAATGAGATATATCTATTTGTATATGTATGGTTTAACTTATTATGTTAAAGTTCTAACCTGTATGATGCAGATGCTATGGAGGTATTCCACCATCTTAGTCTTTTTTACTAAGACCTATTTGTTTGTGGTTGTTTTCTATTTGGTTTTTTAGGATTCTATATGAGGAAAACAATGTTTTTGGGGAAATGGTTAGCTGCTGTAAAGATATATGGGAAATAGATCATAACCTGGTTTCTTATTATCAGAACAGTGCTTAGGATGGATAGGGGCATTTAGAAACAACCTTGAACTCTTGGAAAATATGTATTAAATATTGAGTATATTGATATACTCTCATGTATTCAGTTGTCCTTGGATATTAAATAACTGATTAAGGTAGTTAAGTTGTACTTTGATGTTAACTTGTATCTCATAAATTAAAAAAATTGTTGTGCTATTCTGGTTAAGTTATTTGGTTTATGATTGGTTTATCTTTTGTATGGATTATTGTTATGGGGTTTTACATTTATCTCCGCAATCATCACTATATAATTCAGTCATCTCTATAAGCAATCTTCCTCGATTAACACTATCTTTCTTGGCAATTTCCTTTCACTCAGTATAAACTGATGTTTGGTCAACACTAAATTTACTCGACATATAGTGGTGCTCGGTTGACACTACCTTCACTCAACTTAAACTAGATTTCTTCACTTTTTCTTGATTAATCCTACTTCTTCAGCCTTTCTTCTTACTTAGATAAACAATATATTATCGTATCAATGTGCCAAATAATGTGCGCTAATGTTCTGAACTACTGGTGCTCTACTTACTCTCCAGTCTTCTACACTTAGCCAATTTCTGATCTTCTCATCAAGTGCGCTGACTCCAAAACACTATATGACTTTGTTGCCATAATGAAAACACTATACTAAGTCATATACACCAGTGTAGTCAACTTGCCAAAAATCTCCCCCTTTGTCATTGATGGAAATAAAGGAATATGGAAAAGTTACTAACTGTTCTCTTATACAAAAAATGTTTGTTATACTCTATCTTATATCTCCCTTATATTCTTTACTGTACATCTTCTTTATATATCTATAACTCCATATTCTATACATACTCCCCCTTTGACATTAATGAAAAAGGTGTTTCAAAACTGTATCTACAAATACTTACTATGAGAGAACATCCGGATATGCAACCTATAAGTTTTGTATCTATTTCTTCCAAAATGTAATTAGTGAATTAACAAATTTGGAGATGGGTGTATAGTGCATACTATAGCTTCTCCATCTTCTCCAAATCTATGCTGGAACCATGATCATATGTCACCATGGTGGCATCTATCTCCTTGATATTCTGATTGAGTATATCTAGTGAGGGCACAAGAGCATTCCTTACCTGTGTTTGCCTTGCCCTTATCTTGGACATCTCCTTTTCTGCTCTTTCGATCTTGGCAATCTGTCCTTGATATACGTTATTGCACATATTTACATCAGTGGAGGGGTCTTTCACTTATTTCTTTCCATTATCTATCATTTATTCTTCCTCTTGGATCTTCTTGAAGTGGTCATCAGTTAACTTGTCCTGATCCATACAATCACCAATAATCTTTCTACCACTTGCTACAAACACCTTCAAAGATACATGACCAATTTTTAGAGAGATTAGATTAAGTGAAAAGTTGCTGACCAGTTCTCTTAGTCTCTTCTTCTTATACTTTTCTTCTGCAACTTGAGATGCAGACTCTTTCAAGGTAGAAAAATTGGTTTTGAAGGCTGTGAGGATGTTGCTAACATCATCAACTAAATTCACCTTAGACACACTCTTGTCTGAAGGCAGTAGATTATTTAGTATGTTGACTAATTCAATAAACAATGGATTCCTCATTACCTATTTCTCTTTGGCCTTCTCCATAGCTAAGACACTGATCTTGATCAGGTCTTCTTCTCCCCATGAGTCCAGACTAGTGGTGTCAAGTGTCAAGCTTGACAACAATGATGCCGAGGGAGTGATAGGAGTACTATCCATCACTTGTATTTTTACTTTTCTTTATGTTTCAACAGATGTCTTATCTGTTGTTTCATTTCCTTTTTCTTCTTCTTTTTCTTTCTCCTCTTCCATCTTTTCTTCTATATCTATTATGTCCTTAGGCAATATTTCTTATTGATTAGGAGGAGTATTACTACATAATTTCTCATCCTCTTGAATGCTTATGAAGGCTTCTTCAAACTTATCCAAATCCATGTATGTGGCCACGATAGTAACTTTTACATTATCAATAAAAATTTAGTCATCTTTGAGTGTTTCTGAAATGGGCGCAAACTTTTATGCCTCTGTGGGTGTATTAGTTGTATGTGTTGAATCCTGTGGACCTGTAGATGGTATATTTATGGTTTTTGACTCTTTTGCAACCATTGTGGGCATTTGTTTTGTGTACGTAGTAGGAGGGAACATGTGTATGTTTAGAAAAAATGTCTCAAATGCCTTCTCAATTTCTTTTGCAACAAGATCATAGTTCTTGTCCATAATGTGCAAAGTCCTTGATTTTGTTCTAAGATGTAGTTTTACTAGATCTAGCAATAAGCTCTTCTGTCATGCCCCTGACAGTCTCAGGCATGACTTTTCTAGGTTATGTTATAGTTGGATTTCTATTTTGATTAGCATCATTTTATCTAGAACAATATTTCTGTTAGACTTCTATGAGTTTGAACTCTGACTTCATTCATTTGAACCTTGTTGTTTGGAATAAATATGTTTATCTCTATTCTACCAAACACTCAGAGAATTATGTCTATTTCTGTAGCTTAATGAGATTTTCTGATGTCAGGATTGGTATAGACTGACTTTTGAATTAATGGTACTGGATAGTTCAGTAGAGATTTGAGTATTGGTTTGATTGTGAAAATAGTACAACTTAAATGGTTAGTCTATTCTCTAATAATTGGTTCATTGTTTTGGAATTCTTAATAATATGTTAAATGTAATTAGAATTGGTTTTATTATTATGGATAAATATGTCTTGATGTTGCAAACAATATATAGAGATTGTTGTTACTTAATTGTAATCAAATTTTGAGTTCAAATATATATATATATATATATATATATATATATATATATATATATATATATATATATATATATATATATATATATATATATATATATATATATATATATATATATATATATATATATGTATGTATGTATGTATGTATATTTATACATATATTTATGAGTAATTGTTTTAGAAATTATGTTGTTTTTTCTTTAGCTAAAACTAAAGAACTATCTAAGTTAGCATACCCTATTGTGTATGTTAGTAGGAGGTTAATTTGTTGAGTGTTAGTAATTTGACATTGTTAATGTGCTGTTATCATTGATGCTTAAGTTAGTTTTTCTTAACCTAAGATTGACTAATGATATCTAACATAGATGTATATTATCTATCCCTAAGTCTTTCTATTTATGATTTGGCTCAAAGACATGACTTATCGACAAGGTTTAATTGCACTTGCATCGCATAGTGGTGTTAGTGGGGTATAAGCTATTTTTGGGTTATGGGATTGTACTTTGATGGACATTTAGCAGGGAATGTGTTGTGTTTCCTGCAAGAGATAAGCTTGCATTGAATGAACTCATCGATGAAATTCATCTTTGGGTTTGATGTCCACCATTAGCTCTGGTAAAGAAGTTGCAGTTGAATATGACTCCATTTTTCACCATGTATTTCTGCGACAGTTTGGGTAAACAGTTAGTTATGGATCCGTCTCTCTGTTATATTTTATTTGATAATTTGCTTGGAATGGAAAGGGATCTTCGTGGTTGAGTTTAGGGTTCATCTATGAAGCTCACCAGGAAGGGGCTAGCTTTGGCATTTCAGTCTTTGGATACCTCCCCACACAAATACCAGGCAGGGGCATTCTCTCACCTTATCCTCTGTTTCCATTTTATTTTCTGCAATGAAATATTAGATTGTTTAGTTATTCTGTTAGTAAGTTGATGAATGGAAGGTATTGTGATTGTATACTCTGTGAGTTTGGTCATGAACCGGTTTCTTCTTGGATGGATTAAGAAGTCTATTTAGTTTATGGTGGTTATGATTAGTGGAAGAATTTGAAATACATGTTCTTATATGCTATTTTCGGGCATAATGTGTTGATGGGTTTTCATTGAGTCTGGGTATGAAGTTGACAGTGTTTTCTTTTAGTTTGTGCCGAACTATGGGGTATATAGTTGTTGCAGTTGATATATGGTTATTCCATAGTATGTTTGTGTCGATGTTTACTTTTTCTTTGGTCAGTAATAAGGGGGTTAATCGGGAATGAGTATCAGCTTATACATGTAGTTTGAAACACAGAATGAGTTTTTGTTTATAGCTTCTTTAACGGTATTCTCGTACTATTTCTTGTTGTTAGGAATACTGTAGCAATAGTATGTTTACAACTTGTAAGAGTTTTTGGTCATTAAGTGAAATTGGGTATTCTCATCACTATTATATACCGAATCTGGTATCAATATTTGTTGTGTCAATTGGGTGTTGTCACTGTCTGTTTCAGTCAATAGTGAAAATGTGGATATTTTGGTTATACCAAATCTTGACTGCGAGCTATATGAATTCTTCAAAAATAATCACCAGTGTGAAAAATAGTTGTATCGACATTAGGAAATGTTAGGAATTTTTAGGAAAGTCAATTATTATCATTTTCAGTTAGTACGGAAAACCAATTTGATATTTTGTTTAAAATGTAGATGACAGTTCTTAATTTTCTGCTATTTCTTTTATGAAATCGGCAGATTCAATAGTATATTAAGGTAGATGTGTTTTTGACAGGACTGAGATGACTAGTATGGTTATGTTCAATGAGTAGTTATGGGCTTGAACTTTTGTGAATGATAAGTTATGTTATATAATTATATATGTATATATATACCTGTTGGGATATGTATATGTATACACAAGCCGTGATGTATACATGTACATACGCCAACATGTATATAATAGATGCTATGTTTATCATTCTGAACTATTAATTACAAGTTTATATAATTATATATACATATATATATACCTGCTGGGATATGTATATGTATACGCAAGCCGTGGTGTATACATGTACATACGCCAACATGTATATAAAAGTATAAACTTGTATTTAACAGAGCAGGATGTTTGGCAAATTAGTTTATAATAAATCGGTTATGGCAAGCTTGTATGTTTGTTAAAAGTGATGGGTGTTGTGTTGATTCAGTTGATCTATGATTATATTAGTTCTTTTCTATTCAATGGAATCATGAATTCAATGTGGACATTTTATTGTACAGTTTTAGATTTAATGTTAAGTTAATGTGGAGATTATTATTTGATTGGATTTGTGATGGAGAAAGAACTGTGATCTTTTCTTCTTTTGAGAAACATCATGTTTAAGAATGTATGTTAAGGAATATGAAAACATGGATCTAAATGGATTTCTGATTGTTGTTTCAATTTTATAAATTGATGCAATAGAAATGAAGTGTTAGTGAAATTGTGTAATGTAGTTCATTTCATTTCAATCACTAATTTCTAGATCAAGTTTTTTTGAGATAATGCAAGTATGATCCTTAGATTGGGGGCTAACACTAGTCTAGTACCTTGTGGTGATAGAATTTCTGTCAGTTGTGACTGACACTAGTCTATATCCTTATGGGAAAGAATTTCTGTCAGTTGTTTAATTAAGTGATAATTATAAATTCAAGGGATATGGGTTTCAATTAATAAGATAAAACATTATGGTTTCATCAGACATAATGGATTACCATGAGGTTTCCTTACGGATACATAGCGTAGGTCCTTATGTGGACACCCATGAACTATTGGATCATTACTTTGTCATTTTCTTTGCGAGTTTATTTCTGCTAGAAAGAGATTCAGTGCTTGATGATTTTGGTGTAACAAGAATGGAATTATGTTATTTAGATTTCAATAACATCTGTATTTAAATCTGCATAATTGTTATATTATACTGACTTTTATGGTTGCAGAATTTTGGAGATGATTCGTTATCTTAATCAATGTGACTGAGCCCTGTTTGCAATTTGCGTTTGTGTTCATTTTGATTTTCAGGTTTTCGATGGATAAATCAATGAGTATGGGATAGTGGATAGCAGTTGTTAAGATTTATGGGAAGCAGATCATTTCTTGGTTATTAGTTATCAGAACTATTTGTAGAATGTAAAGGATTGGTTAAGAAGGAAATTTTTTTTTTGAAACTAAGTCTTTGAATAAAGAGTATTCTTATTACTCTGATGTAATTCAGTTGAAAACTATAAAGCTCTTAGAAGCAGTTGCTATGATTGTATGTTTCAGATTGTTATTTTAAAAAAAAAATTATTACTATGGCTCTTTGTGGTTTTGTTTATGGTTGAATCTTCTTTGGTTCCATCTTTTATCTTTAAGTATAGATGGGGTGTTACATCTTCTCCTCTAGAGAACATATAGGTAGAATCTCATCTAAGATTTTTCCTCTTATTCTTAGATCTTCCTCTAATGCTTGTCTCTTTAAGAAATCCAAAAATGTTCCAAACAATGTCTAGAATCACAGTCTTTAATTCTAGCATTGTCTTTTTAAATTTAAGCTTATACTTGATAATCATGATGTGAATTTCTAACTTATCTATTTCACTATACATATCATAAAATTTCCTAATTTGATCAATCCTCCCTTCATCAACAATCCTTTTATTCAATACTTGAAGACTAGGTCTAAAACCTACCTTTGGAGGTGCTTGAGCATTCTTCCCATTTCTTGTTATTCATGAGGATGGATGACTGGTGCTAATATATTTCTTCCTCTTGGGGATTACCTTATACTCATGAGGACTAGTAGGGTCAATTGTTTCTATGGGCATAGGAAGGACAACATCATATTTGTCTTGTTTATTATTAGGATCTTCAAATTTTTCAATCTTGACCTTCTTTAACTTACGGTCATCTTCCTTTTATTTTGTTGCTAATGTGCTTTCAATTCCCAAGGCAATATTTTCTTTTCTTTCTTTTTCAAGGTCTTCTTGAGTTACTCTATGAATTATAAGGATATCAGAAGTAACCTTAGCTACTTTTCTTTTGGTTGATGCACTATTTAGAACAACATCAACTTCTCTAGTTTTCTCTTCCTTAGTCCCCCATCTAGGCTCATTAGGGTCTTTAGGGGCTGATAGAAATACTTGTGCATATGCTTCTAGGACTTGTTCATCAACCTCATATCCAAGTGGATGGATCCACTTTTTTCTTGGCTCAACTGCTTCCATACAAGTTACATTAGTCTCTACCATAAAGAAAATGCTATCCTTGTATTTCTCAACAATACTCTCTGGCATTTTGTACCTCATCTAAATTTTTGCCCTGAATGTCTTCAATTCTAGTGTTATGTAATCCTTTAGTGTACTCTCAATAGTTTCTTTAAAGGATATCTATGGCATTGTAGGAAAACTCTTGTCCAAATACAAATTTGACACTTTTCCAAGAATGTGGAAGTACATGTATATGATAAAAGATCCAAACCTTAATATTTTGGTCTTGTCATGTTTGATGGCCTTAATGTTGTCTATTAGTTGTGCACACAAGATCTCATACAAATTGAACTCTCCATTCTCTCTCACAAGTCTTATTGCTACAAGAATTGTGGCCTCTGATACACTGTTTACTTTGCTGGTATGTTGAAACCTATACCGTAGTATCATGGACATCAATTTTATGTCTTTCTCTTCTATAGACTCAGTGGTCATTTCACACCTATCACTTCTTGAGTTGCAAGACTATTCTAAAAGTTTCCTCATATCCTTGCCTACTGGAAGGATGACGCCTTTCTTAGAGAGACCTGTTATCTCATGAATTAGGTCTCTTGTGATTCTTACTTGAACTTCACCTATCTAGAATAGGTCATCATGAATCCTACTAAGTAGATTCTTTACCCATTTGGACTCATAGAACTCATATGCAGTCAAATATTCAATTATTGGGTTGTTTTCAAACTATGCATACTCATCTAGGAAGGTTTTATCTGGTTTCATCATGGTCTCTAAATGTACTCTTATTCTGTCAAGTCCTATAGGCTCCTTCTTATAGTATTTGTATGCACGGATATCTTTGACATGCATAACACCCATAGGTGTGTGAGAGAATGCCCCTTCTAGGTCATCCAATGTGGATTTGATTGGGTGCCTCTTAAATACATATATTTTCTTCTTTGAAATATCAAATACAATAGGAGTAGCCATCACTTACTTTTATATCACTTTCTTAATGGTTTCCAAGAACTTCTGAATTGACGTGACAGATTAGGGCTTCTACAACTGATCAAACACACTGCTTTATTGGTGAATCAATATGTAATCCTTCACAATAAACTACTAGGGCTTTTGTGCTCTTCAATCATGATAAACTAGAATGAAATGAGTGATCTACTAACTTATGTGTACTTTAAAGTGAAAATTTTTCCATTAATGCTTGCCGCGTAAATGAGGTTGTCACTAAAAATTTCTTTCATTCTGCAAACAATCTACTAGTGTGTTCTTGCACATAGGTTCATCTAGTCTTCAAAAGATTAAGTCCAAGGGCACATACTTTGAGAGTGAGTATACCAGTCATGTAGGGGTCTAGAGCTAAATTAGCTCCCCCTATGACCCTAAGGGCCATTCGTCCTGATGTAGAGGGTACATCCACTGTGGATGCATCTAATACATGATCATCAACCTTATCCTTCTTCACTTCTGACCAAATCAAGCTCACATCCTCTGAAGCTTTCAAAAACTTGACTTCTCCTTCAGTATCTAATAATGGTTCTTCAAGCTTTTTAGGGATTTCCTGACCTTGCATCCTTGATCTACAAAACTTTGAGATGTGTCTAGCCTTGTTACAAGAGTGACAAATGGCTAGAGACCTTATATTCTATTAGCACCTTGAAAAAATTTCATGGTTCTAGCCATTTTCTTCTAGTCTATGCAGTCATTTTTCAGGTCACTGGCATTAACCCTTAGTTCAAATTTTTGAAAAACTAGCCATTGTATTGAAACCCTTTGTAATGCCCTGGCCTTGTTCTAATTTCATGTTAATTTATTCAAGACACTTAAAAGTCCTATAACACATGTGGTAAAATTGTTAACCTCTTTGTCACATGATTGCGTGAACCTTTTTCATGTCATGCGATCATGCGACTAGGGTTATATGTCAGACCCCTTTGTTTTATTTCCCTAAGTCCCAGCACTAATATTTTCCTAAGTCATGCCTTTTAATATTTCCTATGTTTTGACTTAATATTTCATGGGCCTGGTCATCTGACACATCTCAATCTAATGGTTGGCATAAGTTCTCATAGACTTTGTCAGAAGCTTGAGATCTTATGCCAGTCATTGATCTTTCCTGATGACGTGGTTTTTCAAAGAAGTGGGACCTTCCAACAAGTGTGCATGATTGGTAGTCTCTCATTGGTCCACCTATTTATGATTTGGTTGTTATCAGTGGGACCTGAGTTTTCAGCATGTCAGAGGGTCCTAACATTGTCATTCGATCAATGATGGGCGTATGATCTTATGGGTTTTGTCAGAGTTTTAAGATCATGCACTCACCATTGATTTCATACCTTGTTAGAGGGTTGTCAGAGTAGGGAAAGATTCTTCAATCGATGGTTGTCTTATGATTTGAAGAAATCTTGGAGGTCTATGCAAAGATGAGACAACCTTTGATCTTCTTGATGTGGGCCCATTAAAATTCCCTCAATCTTTTGGCAGTCCTGATAAGAGGTTGGCAGCTCGATGAATTTCAATGCTTTTCGCTCGTTCATGAAATGAGATGGTGGTACTCTAGATTGACTGGTGATTCAGTGAATGTGTATTCGCGTGATTGCTAAACTATTTGGCAAATAGATAAAGTTCTTTGCGAACTGACAAAAGCCTTCAGTCACCAATTCACTAAGAGGGACTGAGGTTAAATATTTTCCTTTGTTCACTAAGTCACAGGGTTGAGCTCAGGTTAAGTTTTTCATTGCACAAATAGGAAAATGCTTTGTCACATGTTTGCTAGAGGTAAACCCGAGGTATTTGGATGGGTAATCGACATAAATCCCATGAAATGGAAGGATCTAATGGCCATAAATTAAAGTTGATTTGATTTCAAATGTCGACGTTGATTTGCTACTAGCGCTTGGAAATGATCATTGTTTTTCAAATTCAAATTGGAGAGGGTTTCTCAGTGATAGAAAGGACCAGAATTGAATGCTTTCACAGTTGGATTTGATTTTTTTGGTGGTGCTTGCTATTACAGTGTGGCCTAGGGTGTTCCATGATCATCTATAGCGGTTTGTACCATGTTCTTTGTGCTTGAGGCATGTTGTAGGTGGCTGAACAGGTTGACATTGGGGCATTTTTGTGGTTCTCAGTACCTTCTCAGTGAAATTATCATGATTGAGGATCACTCCGGGATCTATCTTCTCCTAGTTGCCTGGGTTTCTTCTCTTGTAATAAATTTGTGACTGTTTCTAGTTGGTTGGGTGGTTGAAACCCTAACCCTAGTCATCCGTAGCTTGTTGCATCCTATTTTGGGATTTCAAGATGACTAGGGGAGTATATATTGTAGCATTTTTTATTTAGTTGGGGTTCCAAAAAAATTCTTTTGGTCCCTAGTTGTTGATGGTATCATACTGAAGGAGGAGCTAGATTTTCAGTCTTTTTCCTACCTTTGTGTTGTTCTGATTGTATATTGATCCTAAATATGTTAATGAGAATGCTATTGAGTTCTAGTCTTGCATTTTTGTATGTCTTCTTGTTTCGGTTCTAAGCTCATATATGTTAGTGTCACAAAGTGTATTAGAATATGGTAAACAAAGAGTATTGTGAAGTCATCTCTGAGTTCCTAACAAAGTTAGGATTAAAGTCTTTCAGGTGAGTTCAGTGAGTTTACAACCAAATAAGAATCTGATGTCCTTGTGTTTGAGGGATAGGGGTAATAGGAAAAGCACTTATCTTGAGCCCAAGAGTGTTTGATTTAAGATTTTCAATTGATGTATGTAATTGGGTGACTCTTTTCCCTAAGTTAAGGCACTGGTCCATCCTCTAGAGGCATTTCATTATCATCAACCACACACACAAAAATTAAATGATAAAATATTTCAATCATATAGTAAGGGGTATAATAGTTGTATATTGGTTTGAGACTCCTTTGGAGAAGTGAGTCAAGGGTACACCCACCTGAGCATTAAGGCTCAAAGTGTAGGAGGATCTCATTGTTGATCCTTGTTAATTGGTCCTCTTCCTTGTAGACTTTGGAGTGGTTGTAGAGTCAAAGTAATATTAAAATTATCCATCAAAGTATAAATCTACAAGTTGAAGATCAAAGGGAACTCCCAACAAAATGATGACTCTTCTCGGGAGAAGAATAATGAAGAAGTATATCTGTGTTAGGATCTCTAGTTGAGGTTATATTGTTATATTCAAAATCTTTGGTTGTTAAGTGCACTCTTATTTTTATATTATAATAAGTTAAGGATTTCCCACTTTGGTGAGTGGCAACTCAAGAGGTTAGAACCAGTGCTATAAGCTGTAAAAGATGGACAAGAGAAGGAATACTAGGTCCTTTGTCAGAAAGAATCTAGAGGTCACTCTGGAGCAATTGCCTAGGCAGGAGAAGAAGAGTTGGATTAGGAGAAATGGTGAGTCTACTAGTGCTCCCATAAGAGAACAAAGAAATACCAGAGGTAGAGCACCACATGTTTCCTCAAGTGAGGAAGGTTCAACTGACAGAGTTTCTAGATCAGATGGTGGTCGCTCTGAAGATAGATTTTATGATACCCAAGAGGCTGTATTTCAAGACAAGGGTCCATTTCTTGCAGGTTAGGATGAACAAGCTAGAGAGATGGGTTTGGAGATTTATTTAGATCTTGATGAAGATAATTTTAGAAGGGATCCCATGAGACCACGGAAAGTGCATTTCCCATATCAGCATCCTACTTATGTCGAAGTGTCATCAAGCTCTAAAGATAACATGATAGATCCACATGACCTAAATGCACTTAGGTTGCAGTTGGCAGAGCAGGATGCCATATACAAAAGGTTACAAGCAAAGAGAGAGGCTTAAAAAGTAAATGCTCTACTAGAGAGGCAGTCTCTTTTAAGAAAAATTAATGAAATGAAGGAGAGAAACAAGATGCTTGCTTTTGCTCCTAGGGTGTTGCAGCATGATGTTTTTGGTGATCTTGAATCTCTAAGAAGTGATAAGGAATGCTTGTTGCAAGACCATGAGTTTGATGAAGAGGGCCTTGTGATCAGACAAGTGGAAAGTTATGCTCCTTTTCCTAAGGGTAAGAATGGACATGAGATCACTAGGCCTACTATAGTTATTAATGAAAAAGGAAAGAAAAAGATGGTGGGTGTCCAAATAAGAAAACTAGTGACAATACCAGGGATCCCACCACCTAAATCAAATAGACAGACAGAGATAGAAAGAAAAAGAAGAGAGGATGAAGCTCTTGCTCAAGAGTTGGAAAGAGCTGAAGTCGATGCTGCTATTGCAAAGAAAAGAAGAAAGATCTAGTTCTTGAAGGCTTCATCAGCTAATGTTCATGGCCCTTCTGCTACTGAACTAGGTATGCCATCTATGAACACTACTGTTCCACTTAGCAATGCTACTACTAGTAATCTAATCCCTAATGTATCTACCAAATCATTTGTTGATCCTAATAGATAGTCAAATGTGCAAGTGGGTGGGAATGTAGATAAAAATAATAATTCTAGTGGGAACACTAGTTTAGGATTTCAAAGAAGACCTATGCAATTAGAAGGCTATAGGAAAATTAATTTTGATGGGATACCAGGCTACCTGAATGCTTTTCTGAATGATATAAGAGATAAGGTACCTAAGTTTTCTGGTAATAATGCTATTAGTTGTGAGGAGCATCTTAGGTTATTTGTTGATATGCTTAATGATTATGAGGTAGAGCATGAGGATGTAGTCATGAAATTATTTGTTCAATCTGTAATGGAGGATGCTAGAGATTGGTTTAAGATACTTCCTGATAAATGTATTAATACTTGGGATTCCTTTGAGAGGTGTTTCAAAGAATATGGTGATAGGCCTAATGCTAGTTTCATGTTGAATGAATTCAATACCATAAGGAAAAATTACAATGAGTCTGCAGCTAAATTCAACATGAGATTTCAGAAGGGTATGCATAAGTTGTTCCAAGTTATGCGGTTAGATGACAATGTCTGTCTGACCACATACTTCAATGCATTTGATGGCAAGATGGGATACTTGTTGAGGGAAAAAGAACCAAGAACTCTCAAAGATGCTTTTAGGATTGTTGTCAATATTAAGAACAATATGAAGATATCAGAGAAGTTGGGTGGGAAGAGAGATGACCCTAAGTTGTTTGGGGACAAGAAATACAAAAAAGAAAATGATAGGAATGATGGAACTAGGAGGCAAGAAGAAGATAAATTGGATAAGGTGCTCAATGCAATGAAGGATTTGAAGGCACCTACAAATAGGAACATCAGTGCTCCTACCAATGAAAGGCCTCAATTCAACAACAATTTCAATAAGCAGAATAGATTGCAGAACTACCCCTACAACACCCAATGGAAGGATGGCAAGCCTGTTGTTCCTGCTGCAAGAGGAAATAATGATAGAGGTGTCCTTGACCCTCTACAAAAAGCTTCAATAAATGTCATGGAGGACATACCTTAGTGTGTTTCATGCTAGTCCCCTCATTCTGTAGAGCATTGTGTGGTTGCACATTCTATGGCTGCAAATCAAGATTGTGGCAATGAGGAGCTAGATCAAGAAGAAGATCAAGATGATGTTGGATGCAACATGGATACTTCATATCTAGGATATGAAGATGATTCTGATTTTGGTGAAGAAGCAGATGTAAATGTGAAGAGACATAATCAGGCCCTTTTTCATTAAGAGGTTTTTTCTGATAGTGAAGACATTGATAAGAAGACATGTAACATGAACTCTTCTTCTAAGCCAGTGAATTTAAGAAGATCTTCTAGAGAAGAGATGGATAGGATTACTACAAAAATGATTGCCCAAGTGAAAACCAGAGGCATGGTGGCAAGGGATACAAATGGAAAAGCTGTAGGAATGTTTATAAAGAGTGCCAACTCCAGAGAGCCTAATGAGAACAAATCAAAAGGTGATCACATGGTGAAATTCAAGAATGTAAAAGGTAAGAATTGTGAGCCTAAGGGAGTTGGAGTTGAAATATTTTCTAATGAGATTGAGAAGCTAGTTAACATAATGGCTAAGATTGAAAAAATGAGGGTGGCCAATACACCTAATGTATCAGATAAGAAAAATGATACTAAGGCTATGAAGATTGAGATTCCTCATTCTGCTCCTATTGATATGTTATCTGTAATGTCCCAAATTACAATTAAGGTTCCATTGTCAAAATTGTTGAGGATCCCTAAACACAAAGGTAGGGCTATTGCATGGGTAGATAATGTTCATAACAATGATATTGCATGCTATGGATCTTAGGATAAAGCTTTGAAAGGTGTTGCTGCTCAGGGAATTGTATCTCAAATTCCTCCTATATATTTGGATAGTTTTGTCAATGCTAGCCTTGAAAACATTGATCCATTCCTTTTAAGTGTCCTTATGAATGGAATGAAACTAAGAAATTGTATGATTGATAGTGGTGCCTCTAATACTATTATGCCTTTCAAGATTATGGAAAAGTTGGGCCTTAAAGTTGATACAGTTCAAGGAAGATGTTGTGCAATGGATCAGAGGGAGGTACCAGTCATTGGGACTATCAATGCAATGCCATATAGGCTGGCAGCATATCCAGAGAAAGAATTAACAATGAGTGTTTTGGTGGTGGACATCCCTTCTCATTATGGGATGCTACTATCTAGAAGGTGGAGTGCTGCCATGGGTGGAAGTTTACAGTGTGATCTGTCCTATGCCACTTTCAAGATTGATGATCAATTTGTCAAGATTGAGCGAGAACCAAGAGTATGCCACATGATTGAGAGAAATATTGATAATGAAATTACATGTTTTGTGGATATCGATATTAATGCTTTTAGGGAAGAGATCCCTACACTTCAGAATGAACCTATTTTGTCACCTATCTCTGTTGAGGTAAGTGTTAATTCTATGAAGGGTGATTTGTGGGTGATGTACTTTGATGGTGCAAATTGCAAAGATGGAGTAGGAGTAGGTATTTTGCTTATTTCTCCTAATGGAAACACCTACAAATTTTCTTTCACATTGAATTTCTTTTGTACCAACAATATAGCAGAATATGAGGCATTGTTGTTAGGACTGAGGTTGGCACAAAAACATGGTATTAAGTGCTTAAGTGTTGTTGGTGATTCTGAGTTGGTGGTGTCCCAAGTCAAGTCAGTATATGCTTCCAAGAACAAGAGGTTGAAACAATATAGGAATGTAGTTTGGGATTTGATTGAACATTTTGATGCCTTCAATATTGAGTGGAAGGATAGGAGTAACAATAAGATGGCTGATTTGTTAGCCAATATAGCAATCAATCCTAGTGATATTACATTTACTAGTATCTCTAAAGTTGAAATTTAGGCTAGGCCTAGTGTACCAGACAATAGTGAAAATTGGTAATTTTTTGATGATGATAATGATATCTTGAAGTTTATGAGTTGTGAAGATCAGTATCATGGTTAGGAATTTGATTTTTCATCCTTGGTTGAGTCGGTAGAAGGAAAAGAGGTTGTCTTTGGCAATGAAGTTATTCAACTTAGAACTAACAAGGTACCCAAGGGGCTTGTTGTTTTGGAGACTGTCTTTGATAACCAGGATAGAGTTCAAAAGAATATCAAAAGAGAAGATCATGCTGATCTAGAGGAGATAAATCTTGGAACACATGAGGCACCTAAGAAGGTATACATTGGTAGGGACATGTCTCAAAATGTAAAAAAATCTCTGATTGAATTACTAAGAAAATTCAGGCATGTTTTTGCATGGTCATATGATGACCTAAAGGTTTATAGAGAAGATTTGTTTTAGCATATTATTCCATTGAAAGAAGATGCTAAACCTTTTCAGCAAAAACAAAGGCCTATTAAGCCTACTTTGGCACCCAAGATGCAAGAAGAATTAATGAAGCTAAGGGATGCTAGAATTATCAAGCCTATAAGGCACTCTTCTTGGGTGTCAAACCTTGTTCTTGTGAGAAAGAAAAATGGTGATATCAAGCTTTGTGTGGACTTTAGGAATTTGAACATCAGCTCATTAAAGGATAACTACTGTCTACCCAATATGGAAGCTATGTTGCAGAGAGTGACCGGATCTGAATTGATGTCTATGATGGATGGTTTCTCTGGCTATAATCAGGTAATTGTAAAAGAATTAGAGCAATTCAAGACAACTATCACTACACATTGGGGGACATATGTTTATGTGAGAATGCCTTTTGGTCTCACAAATGCTGGTGCTACTTTTCAGAGGGCAATGGATGTTGCCTTTTTGGATTTCATAAATGATTTCCTTGTTGTTTATCAAGATGATTCAACTACCTACTCCAAGAAGGAAGAAGACCATTGTACTCATTTAGAGAAGATATTTGTGAGGGCTTTAGAATATGGTATTTCATTAAACCCAAGGAAATGTCCATCTGGTGTCACTGAGGGTAAGTTGCTTGGCCACTTAGTTGGGAAGCAAGGAGTGAGAATTGATCCTGAAAGGGTGGTAACCATTGATAAAATTTAGAGACCGAAGAATGTTAAAGGAATTCAGTCCTTCTTTGGTCAGGTAAACTTCTTGAGAAGATTTGTAACAAATTTTGTAGAGGTTACTAGACCTATTTCTAAGATGTTGAAGAAGGGATCTGCAATAAATTAGGAGGGTGAGCCTGATGAAGCTTTCAAAAATATCAAGCAGGCTATCAAAGATGCACCAGTGCTTAAGGCACCTGATTATAATGTCCCAATGCATATCTTTTCATTTGCATCTTTTCACACTATTGCTGCAATTTTTTTACAAAAGAATAAGGATGGTTTTGAGAAACCTATTACATTCTTCAGTAAATCTTTGCAGGCTGCTGAATTGAAATATGACATAAATGAGAAACAAGCATATGCACTTGTGAAGGCAGTCAAGGCTTTTAGGTGTTACTTGATGGGGGTAGTTGTGATTTCTTTTGTGCCAAGTGGAGTAGTCAAGGATATCTTTTCACAGCAAGAGGTGTCTAGAAGAAGATACAGATGGATCAGTAGGATCCAATAATTCAACATTGATGTCTAGATTACTAAATTGGTTAGAGGACAAGGATTGGCAAAACTGATGCCAATCCAATCTTGATGAAAATCAGGTAAATCATTCTGAAATTGATTATACATGTGATATCGATTATTGTATCTGGTATCAAGATATTATCTATTTTCTAAGAAACATGAAATGTCTAGAAAACATGGATGACAACAAGATGAGGACATTAAAATTATAGGCCATCAAGTATTTAATTGTGAAATGTAAATTGTATAGAAAGAATTTAGATTGCATACTTTTGAGATGTGTTGATGAGGATCAGGCTAACAAGTTGTTAAAAGAAATGCATGAGGGAGCTTGTGGTGGGCATTACATGGGTAAGACAACTGCTCATAAAATCTTGAGAGCAGGATTCTGGTGGCCCACAATCTTCAAGGATGCAGAGCAGGTGATAAGGAGATGTGAAGCTTGTCAAAGGTTCTCTGGTAAGCTTAAATTTTTAGGTAACGTGCCTTTAAAACCAGCAGAGGTACAAGCTCCTTTCCAACAATGGGGAATTGATTTCATAGGGGAGATACCAAACAAGTCTAGTGGAGGACACTCATGGATCTTAGTTGCCACTGATTATTTTACAAAGTGGGTAGAAGCTATACCTACAAGAAATACAACTAGCAAGGTGGTAACTAATTTTTTATTGAATAATATTGTTACAAGGTTTGGTTTCACTGAGATAATAGTAAGTGATAATGCCATGTGCTTCAGGTCTACTGAATATAAGAACTTTTGCAAAGGTTTAGGAATTCAGATTTCTAATTCTTCACCTTATCATCCACAAGGAAATGGACAAGTAGAATCTACTAATAAGAGTTTGATTAAGATCCTCAAGAGGATTCTTGAAAAGAATAAGAGGGCATGGAATTCAAAACTGCCATTAGCTCTATGGGCTGATAGGGTAACTATGAAGAGGGCAATTGGTCGTGCACCATTTGACCTAGTATATGGAATACATGAAAGAATGCCTCAAAATAACTTATTAGAAATGTATAAATTTGTTCAATTATATGATGATGATACAGATGATGAGATGTAGTTGAGGATTGAGGATCTCATCAGGTCGGATGAGACTAGAATAGAGTCAGCTCGCAAAAATGCCAAATTGCAGTTGCAGGTTAAGAATTTGTATGATAAGAAAACTATTGACAGAAGGTTTGAGCCTGGTGATTTGGTGTTAATTTGGAATGCCAGATTGGAGGATAAAGGAAAACATGGTAAATTTGATCCAATCTGGCTAGGGCCATATCTAATTCATGAGAAATGGGGCCAAGATTCATATATTGTGAAAGAGTTAAATGGTGAAGTTCAGGAATTGCCTGTTCATGGACAATTCTTGAAAGAATACTTCAATTGAAGGTATTTTATTTCCATGAATAGTAGTTAGGTCTATACATTCTATAAATTTTGTAAAGTTGCTTGCGCCTGTCTTGTTTTGTCCTGGTTTGTAGGGTTTTGGTCATGTTGCTCTTCGTTGTTAGTTTTTCCAGTGGGGTGGTCTACTCAAAATAGTGATTCTAAGTCCTTGCTATGCCCACAGGAGGCATACATCCCCAGACAGAGCCACCGTTAGCACCTTGAAAAAATTTCATGGCTCTAGCCCTTTTCTTCTGGTCTCTGCAGTTGTTTTTCAAGTCACTAGCATTAACCCTTAGTTCAACTTTTTGAAAAATTAGCTATTGTATTGAAACCCTTTGTAATGCCTTGGCCTTGTTCTAATTTCATGTTACTTTATTCGGGACACTTAAAAGTCCAATAATGCATGTGTTAAAATTGTTAACCTCTTTCTCGCATGATCATGTGAACCTTTTTCATGTCATGCGATCATGCGACTAGGGTTATATGTCGGACCCCTTTGTTTTATTTCCCTAATTCCTAGCGCTAATATTTTCCTAAGTCACGCCTTTTAATATTTCCTATGTTTTGACTTAATATTTCCTAGGCCCGGTCTTATGACACATCTCAATCTGATGGTTGGCGTAAGTTCTCATAAACTTTGTTAGAAGCTTGAGATCTTATGCTAGTCATTGATCTTTCCTGATGACGTGGTGTTTCAAAGAAGTGGGACCTTTCGATAGGTGGGCATGATTGGCAGTCTTTCATTGGTCCACCTATTTATGATTTGGTAGTTGTCAGTGGGACCCAAGTTTTCAGAATGTCAGAGGGTCCTGACATTGTCAATCAATCAACAATAGGTGTATGATCTTATAGGTTTTGTCAGAGGTTTAAGATCATGTGCTCACCATTGCTTTCATACCCTATCAGAGGGTTGTTAGAGTAGGGAAAGATTCTTCAATTGATGGTTGTCTTATGATTTGAAGGAATCTTGGAGGTCTATACAAAGATGAGACAACCGTCGATCTTCTTGATACGGGCCCATTAAAATTCCCTCAATCTTTTGGTAGTCCTGATAAGAGGTTAGCGGCCCGATGAATTTCAATGCTTTTTGCTCATTTGTGAAATAAGATGGCGGTACTCTAGATTGACTGGCAATTCAGCGAATGTGTATTTGCGTGATCACTAAACTATTTGGCAGATAGATAAAGTTCTTTGCCAATTGATGAAAGCCTTCAGTCACCAGTTCGCTAAGAGGGACCGAGGTTAAATATTTTCCTTTGTTCGCTAAGTCAAAGGGTTGAGCTCAGGTTAAGTTTTTCATTGCACGAATAGGAAAATGCTTTGTCGCATGTTCGCTAGAGGTAAACCCGGGGTATCTAGATGGGTAAGGGACATAAAGCCCATGAAATGGAAGGATCTAATGATCATGATTTAAAGTTGATCTAATTTCAAATGTCAACCTTTGATTTTCTACTGGTGTTTGGAAATGATGGTTGTTTTTCAAATTCAAATTTGCAGAGGGTTTCTTAGTGATAGAAAGGACTAGAATTGAATGCTTTCATAGTTGGATTTGATTTGTTTGGTGGTGCTTGCTATTACAGTGTGGTCCAAGGTGTTCCATGATCCTCTATAGGGGTTTGTACCATGTTCTTTGTGCTTGAGGCATGTTGCAGGTGGCCGAGCAGGTTGACATTGGGGCATTTTTGTGGTTTTCAGTACCTTCTCAGTGAAATTATCATGATTGAGGATCACTCCGGGATCTGTCTTTTCATAGTTGCCTGGGTTTCTTCCCTTGTAATAAATTTTTGATAATTTCTAGTTGGTTGGGTGGTTGAAACCCTAACCCTAGTCATCCGTAGCTTGTTGCATCCTATTTTGGGATTTCAAGATGACTAGGGGAGTATATATTGTAGCATTTTTTATTTAGTTGGGGTTCCAAAAACTTTCTTTTGGTCCCTGGTTGTTGATGGTATCATACTGAAAGAGGAGCTAGATTTTGGGTCCTTTTCCTACCTTTGTGTTGTTTTGATTATACATTGATCCTAAATATGTTAATGAGAATGCTATTGAGTTCCAATCTTGCATTTGTGTATTTCTTCTTGTTTTAGTCTTGAGCTCATATATGTTAGTGTCACAAAGTGTATTAGCATATGGTAAACAAAGAGTATTGTGAAGTCATCTCTGAGTTCCTAACAAAGTTAGGATTAAAGTCTTTTAGGTGAGTTCAGTGAGTTTACAACCAAATAAGAATCTTATGTCCTTGTGTTTGAGGGAGAGGGGTAATAGGCAAAGCACTTATCCTGAGCCCAGAAGTGTTTGATTTAAGATCTTCAGTTGATGTATGTAATTGGGTGACTCTTTTCCCTAGGTTAAGGCACTGGTCCATCCTCTGGAGGCATTTCATTGTCATCAACCACACACACACAAATTAAATGATAAAATCTTTCAATCAGTTAGTAAGGGATATAATAGTTGTATATTGTTTTGAGACTCCTTTGGAGAAGTGAGTCAAGGGTACACCCACCTGAGCATTAAGGCTCAAAGTGTAGGAGGATCTCACTGTTGATCCTTGTTAATTGGCCCTCTTCCTTGTAGACTTTGGAGTGGTGATAGAGTCAAAGTATTATTAAAATTATCCATCAAAGTATAAATCTACAAGCTAAAGATCAAAGGGAACTCCCAACATATTCCTCAGCACATTAACATGGGTTACCATTTTGCACTATCTAGCCGAGTGACCATTATAGTTACATATCTAACATGTAACATTCTAAGAACTTCTTACATTTGACTAATACTGATTTCTCTAATTATATTGAGTCTTGTTTTTCTGACATGTCTTACAATTCATAGCTCTATGACCAAATTTATTTCATGAGTAACAGTAACCATTGAAAGGTCTTACCTCTTTATAGTTCCTTGCTATATGTCCATGCTTGTTACATGCATAACAGGTTTGATCTATTGGCTTGCGCTCATTCTTGGGTGGTTCAATATGGTCTTTAGTCTAACTTCTAGTCTCCTTATCATTTGAGGTGTCTTTTGGTGCTTTCATTCTTTCTCGCATGTTGTCAATCTGACTTTGTGCTTCATTGTATCCAATATAGCTAGTATATCCTTTAAGTCTTCTTCCATACAACTGAGATTCTATCAAATCAGAACTGCTGTGTAATTTATCAATGTGATTCTTTGCCTCTTTCAATTCAGATTCCAAGCTTTCTTTGTTTTTTCTTAGCTCCAAAATTTCCATGTTTGCTTGCATCAATTCTTCATTCAGTTGAAGGTTTTATTTTATCTGTTCATTATAGACATCTTGCTTGTTGATTAGCTTGTCATCCAATTATTCAATCTATTCTTTGAGGGATGAATTTTCTTCATTCAGCTTCTTGATCATTATCCCTAAATCATTGGTAGAGCATTCTTTCAAATCTTTTCTTAGCCATTTGATGACTATTTGCGCATCACTAACTTTTTCTTTTAGTTCTTCAATTTCTTTTTCAGATCTGTCTAGGTCTTCAAGAGAAGCTTCAAGATTTCTTTTCAGATGTTTCATTTCTACTTTATCCATGATCTCCTCAAGTGGTTAAACTTCTTTTCTAAGGACCAGAGCTCTCATACCAATTGTTAGGAATGGGAACACTGAGAGGGGGGGCTAAATCAATGTTTACTATATTTTATCTTTTTGCTTATTCTAAAACTGAACTTGAATACTTAAATACTGAAAAGGACATCAACATAAACATGAAAGATGAAACCAACACATAACACCAATATGGTTATGGGGAAACTCAAATAGGTAAAAAATCCAGTGGGAATTAACACCCACTAATATTATGTACTAGTGTTTTGTGATCCTTGTTAGAAGATCCTTAACCCTGTTAGGAGTTGCTTTACAATATATTTAGTACAGTGACCTGGTCAAGGGTCAAAACCTACTAGGATTATTTTATAATAAACCCTATTAGGGGTGTGGACTCACTATCCTAGAGCTCACATCTCAATTGGTGAAGGATACAACCTTCTGATCTCAGATACACACTATATTTGCTGGATCAATTGTCACTATGACACTACTTGTCTTGATTAGTTCCTTTGATGCACTAATGATTTGACCTCTTGCAAAGGTATAATATGCCTTATCAACTCTTTGCACACTTTTTCTTTACTTAACTCAACTCTATATATCATTCCATACCTATTACAATGGGCGCATCTCATATTTATATGCGCATACAAAACAAATAACTAGGTCGGCCCTTTCACCAATTACATACAACACTTCCAATTGAATTGGCTCAAGCGTGTTTAAAAACAAACATAATTAAATGTTGGAAACCTAATTACAATAGGTGCATAGCCTTTACAACATAATAATACAACTGCAAATCAAAATGCCAATAGTCAGCTGCTTGCTCTATTCTTCTCTAGCACATACTGGCTGTGCAACTTCAACTATCCGTAACATTTTCATACCTACATATCTGATCATGTGCTCATAGACTAAGCATGAATACACTCTAACCAACTTATCTTCTAGGGTGCATACCATAACTCGGTCATATGCACGTGCGTTGATGTTTTGAACTATTGGTGCTCTGCTTACTATCCAATCTTCTACACTTATCAAATTTTTGATCTTCTCATCAAGTGCGCTGACTCCAAAACACTATATGACTTTGTTTCCATAATGAAAACACTATATTAAGTCATATGTACACCAGTGTAGTCAACTTGCCAACAGCTTCTTCTTAGTTCTTTTATTCAAATGTCCAGATTATTAATATCATTTCTGATATTCTGACATATATCCTGAAATATTTTTGTTTCATAGGCAGCCTATTCTTTTATTGTAGCCATGTCTAATAGATTTGTGAATTCACTATCAAATTCTTACACAATTTCCTTTTCTTTGATCTATGGATCTACCTAATTGATCTGACAGGTTACAACATTCTACAATTTCTCTGTTACTTCAATCAATGATCCTTGAAGGCTTTTGACTTTCTTGTTCTTCCCAATGATTTTATTTAGAGATGAGATCAATTATATTTGATCATCATCATCATCAAATTCTTGTCCAAGACTAGAAAAAATAGATTTAATCTACGATTTCTCTATTGCTACCTTGGGTGTGGGACTAATTGTTGTTTGTTCTTGTGTTTCTTTATGTCCAGCTTCCTTTGTTTTAGCTTGTGTCTCTTCTTGATTCTGTTCTGCATCTTATTCTTGTCTGGTTTCCTTTCCTTCCTCATTTATTGTCATACCATGCTGTTCCAAAGCCAAATTGTCAACAATGTCTTCAAGATTGCTAAAAGGATTGTCTTCACTGTCCAAAATGATATTAGTTCCTTCCACATTCATTTTTTCATCTTCAATGTTGATTCATGGTGGTAGTGATGGTGTAGGAATTTTCTATTTCTCAATTTCCAATCCTTGATCTAGTGATCTTGTGTGCTCACTAGGGCCTGAGGTCATTACCTTAATAACTGCCAGTTCAGTTTCTTTGTTAACTTCCTCATAATTTCCTCCCATTATCAAGATGGTTCTCTTCTTTATTCTCAAGTGAGTATTAAGATCTTTCAGAATTTCATTCAAATGATCTTCATCTTTAATGTCACAGAGCTTCCTTACATAGTTTTCTCTTTTCTTTTTATTTACTAATTTTTCAAATAGTTCATCATGAATCTTTTCTTGAATACTATCAAATTTCTTATCACCAAAAATCGTATGCTTGACAACTGCATTTTCTAAGTTCAACTTCTCAGAATAGTTGTACATGTCATAATATTTGTTCATCTTAAAAAAATCTCCTTCATTAATGATTAGGCCATTTACTTTCTCTATCTTTGGTTTCCATTTCTTCTTGTTGCCTCAAGTTTCTTCATCATCTTTCACTTCAGATATCTTCCTTTACACTAGTTTAAATATTGGTTTCTATCTCTTTCTTGGTCCACTTTCCATTTCCTTAACTCTTTTAGTTGGTGGAGTGGTGGAGGTTCTTGTTGATTTCCTTGTTTCTTGTACCTCTTCAACTTTTACCACTTTCTCTAAATTCTAAACATTTTTAGTCTGATCTGCAACTAATGATAGGGGTAGAATAAATAAAACTTCTTTTTGTCCAATGTCTCTTATTGCTGCTGCAGTCTACTTCACAACTAGGAATTCATGTTCTGTCATTCCAGTATCCTTAATAATTTTCTTAATGGTGTTGTCAACTCTCTTTTGGCCAATTTATCCTCATTCAGAGACTTCACAGAGTTAAAGTTCTCCTCATAGGTTCCAAATCTAGAACTGTTCACATCTAGCTTGCTCTTAAACAATCTATTCACATCCTCTTCTGCTTCATTTTCTAAAATTTCATATCGAAGAGGATCTATAAATTCAACTCTAAGTTCAAATGCTTCAATGAAGGTAAAATTAGTGTCAACCATAAAACATATTTCTTTTTTATACTTCTCTAAAATAGCTTGTGGAATTCTTGACCTTTTCTTCATTTGATTTTGAAATGTTTTGATTACTAAGGTTGCACTCTCATTAACCTTGTCAATAGGGTGTCTTAGATACACCTTGCTGATTATGTATGTAGTAGTCCTATTATCATTCCAATCTTCTCCAATAGTGTATGTCAATCTTCTTAATAAATGAAAAAATATGTATGTAATCAGAGAAGAGAATCTAAAATGTGAGTTCTTGGTTTTCTTTATCTTCTCAAGGTTCTCAAACAATTGAATTCTTAAGATTTCACACATATCTATTTGAACTTTATCAACACACATCAAATATGTTGCATGAACCATTCCAACTGCCATGTCATCTTCTCTAGAGTTTGTACAAAACTTAGATGTTAAGATCTTGGAAACAAATCTAACATCATCTTGTAATATCTTGTTGATTACTATCCCTCTACCATTATAGGATGACTTGGTGTTGACCAATATAGTCTTCTTCACATTTTTCTCATTAAAGGGTATGACTCCAGTTTTAGACAAACTAATTACCTCATGAATTAGGTCTGCAGTGATATCTATCACTCTATCATCTAACCAAAACTTCCCATTGTGAATTTTGCTCAAGATGATTTAAGTACATACCATCATCAAATTCATAGTGTAGTGAATACTTCATAATCTCATTATCCTTTAGATGTTCAAATCCTTCTTTCAATGACATATCTTGATTGTATAACTTCTCATATTCCTTAGCTATGCTATTCTCACTTAGGGTTTCAAATTTGCATCTTAAATAATGTCTTACATCTTCTAAATGTAAAACTCCATCTGGTACAGACAATAATGCAAGACTAGCATCTTCTTCCAAGGGTTCTACTAGTTGCCTTTTAACTCTAGGTCTAACAATATCCCTTAAATGATGAATAAGTGATACATCCATCACTTCTACTAAATCTTTTAAATGCTTGATAGAATTTCTCAGTAAAATACCTCAATTTTGTGATTTAGGGCTTTGCGTAGATCTGTCACAAAATTCTTTACCAAATCTTGCAAACAAATCTCAATCACCACTGCATTGATCTTCTTATCACTTGTAGTTTCTTGAATGATCAAGTAATACCGATCATAAGATTTTAACCTTTCAATCTTTCAAGATTTTGAAATCCAATTCAATTCTTTTGCCGCTTCTTTCTGAAATTTTTTTCCTGCTTTCCTACAAAACTTTATACTTCTCGCGAACTCACATATGTTCACATTAGCTCATGTGCTCTTAACCATAGCATCAATACATCATATAGTACTTTACATTAACTGTGCAAGACTCGATTCATTCTACACTAATTTCTACATTATCCTAAGTTCCTATTCTGATACATTCTTTAAGAATTAAGTGCTTTGAGATGGGTTAGGAAGTGTTTCACACTTACTATCATATACTTCACATGTCTGATTATTTTGTGTACTGAAAGTGTCTGCTTGATCTGTGGCTTTGACAAATTTCATTTCTTTTGAATTACTAGAGCATCCTTTCTTATTGTTGCTTGCATTCTCATTTCTTTTTTTATAGTTTATAGGATTAGGGTTTCTCATGTTGTTCATTTTGCAAAATCTTGTTGTATGACCAAATTTGTTACATATGTGGCAGACTATTCCATTGTTTCCATATCTTGGTCCTATCTAATTGATTTGTGATCTACAATTTCTGGCAATGTGTCCAATGTTGTTGCATCTATAACACACAACTCCACTTCTTTTGTTCATATCTTCAGTAAGCCTCTTATCTGCATGGTTAGTATCTCTAAACATTCTACTACTATTATTATCATTAGATCTAGGCTTTTTACAATCAATAGCTCTATGTCCAAAACCATGACAATTATAACAATAACCATTGAGAGGTTTGAATTGCTTACTTGTGCAATCTTTCTTTATATGACCAAAAGTATTACATGCAAAACATCTACCTTTGAATTGTCTTTGTGTGTCTTTAGGTGGTTCATCTTGTTTAGGTGGATTAAGTATGTCTTCTGATTTGTTCGCTTCATCAAGTTTCTTTTCGTCTTTTTTATCAGAGACTTTCAAATCAGGTTCCTTGATTTCTTCACTTATCTTAGATGAGTTAAATCCAAGACCACTTTTATCATAAAATGGCTTCTGATAAGACGTTTGTTCATCAATCTTTTCACTGGTGGAATACCATTTCTCAAGATGTTGTTTAGATTGTGTCAGTTCTCCTTTCACAATTGTGTTGTACTTTTCAAGTTCAACATACTATAATTTGGTTTTCTCAAGTTCAAATGTCACTTTACAAAGTTTAAACTTCAAATCTTCATTTTTAGATTTCAGATTTGTTTCATTCTTGTTGTTTCCATCTTTCAAACTTAACTTTAGATCTATAATGTTTAATTCATGTTTAAGGATCTCATTTTATTTCTTCAGATTTGAAATTTCATCACAATATTTAATTAGAGTTGTAGGTTCTTTCTTTGATTTCAGTTCTTCCAACTTTTCTTTTAGCTTCTCAATGAAGGTTTTTGCATCATCATATTTCCCTTTTAGAGGATCTCTTTCTTTAGTAAGAATATCAATCTTTTCAAGATTCTTCTGTAATTAATCTATATCCATATAGATCTTACTCAAGCTACTAGGCTTTCTTTGAATAACCTTCTTTTGAGTAACTAAGCTCTGATACCAATTGTTAGAAATAGGGAATACTGAGAGGGGGGTGAATCAGTATTCTAAAAACTTTTACTTTCACCCAATTATGGATATAGAAAAATAACTTGATGCTTGCAAAACAAAGTAAACTAAATAACATGAAAAGCAATAAAGTAAATGAACTCATAACACATTATTTGTTCTCGAGGAAACCCTGGCCAAGGGAAAACCCTTGTTGGGTTGATACCCACAAATGATCCACTAATCAAAAGTATCATGTTAAGGATGTTGACCCTATTAGGAGTCTATTACATACATATAGTGTCTCTATCCTGATTAAAGGACTCTAGGCCTTGTTAGAAGCCTCAACCCTACTAAGAGTTGGTGTACAAAATAGAATGATTACAAGATGAGCTCACTGCCCAAACATGTAATGTACAATGATATCTATTTACAAAAAGAGATAAGGTACATAACCTTTCACTGCTACCAAATAGCTTTCCTATTCTTCTGCTTTCTTTTCTTGTACAATATATCTTCACATCATATCATTACAATATCTTATTACATCGAGAATATTTCTTTGCATTACATATTTCTTACATTTATACAAGTTATTAAGAATAATAACTTTATAGTCAGCTTTACAAAATATAAACTCAAAACTAACTTTTGCTTCTCAAGAGTTAACATCTAGGATGTCATTCCTTGTATCATTAAGTCATTATTTTGATAAACAAAATAATCCCTTAACTATTTTACTTGTTCTATCTTCTTACTCTACTCAATCAACTTTAAACCTGTTTCGATAATCTTGTAATAACTTCTTTCGTACATGTCGTACAAACTTGCACTTCTAGATGTGTCTTAGTCATACATAGAATTATCCATGTTCAAGTGCACATGCATTGAACCTTCTTCTATCAACATTGCTAACCAAAAATATCTTTGGATAGACTGGAAAATACTACTTCCACTTAGACATTTTTACTTGCACTTTATCATAAATGCTCTCTGTCATAGTGCAATCTTTATGTTGATCATATGTTTCCATAATGATAAAAAATTGATATCTAACTTAGCCAAATTGCCAACACCTTTTCCATTGATGTCAAAGGGAGAGGAAGAGAAGAAAAAAATGAGAAGAGGAAAAATAATTAAATAAAAAAAATAGAGAGAGAGAAAAAGACAGAAGAAAAAAATTGCATTAAAAAAGAAAAGAAAAAAGAAAAAGAGAGAATATGTATATAGGGAAGTAGAAGGAAGATAGTACACTTAGTCATTTTTTGCTAAGTGTTGCCATCAATGCCAAAGGGAGAGATTGTTGGAAAGTAGTGTTTTGAGAGAACTATGTATCGCTTAAGGGTTGTCATTTATGGCAACACTTATGTTGTAGTGATCGCATGAACTAAGTATAGGTATTGGAGACACACTCATGAAAATGACTAAGTACAAAATCATAATAACAGTATAACACAGTATTATTTTAGTCAGCAAAAATAATATATGATGTATTAGGGCTTGTGAACTTAGAGGAAGACATTTTTAGATATGTAGGACCTTCAATTAAGGTCGCATTTGTTTTGGTATTGATATCAGTAAGATGCAGTGATATGAATGTATGAAAAGATAGAGAAACAATGAAACATGGCATATGAATAGTTGAGGTGATTGAGGAAAGGTTAGATGGAATGGTAATGTGCTAAGTTAGATGAAAGTTGTATATTGCTGACACTTTGGTAATACAAGATGGCCAGCTCTAAATTTATCATTTGTATAAGTAATTGTTATGTTTAGTATTGTATTTGAGAGCTGACTAGATGGGAAAATTGATATAAGTATAGAGTGTTTTGTGGAAGTGATAAGAGTGATAGACATGTATATGTGATGGGTGAAAATTTGCAATATTAGTAAAGATAGATAGTAGAAGGGAGATCAGAGATTGAGAGAGCTATAAATGGAACTATTAAAGCATAGAAGATGCTTGTGCAATTCACTTATTGAAGAACACTTATGAAATAGAATTTTGAGTTGTAAGCTCACCACTCTTTTAATAGGGCTTTTGTATACCCCTAATAGGGTTTTCTATTCCTCTAACAAAGAAATGTACTATGTAATACTCATCTCCTAATAGGGCTAGATATCCTAATATGGATTCAATATTTTAGTGCATAGTTGTGGGTACCATCCCCATCGGGGTTTTCCCTTGGCTAGGATTTCATCGAAAAAAAATAATGATGTTATGAGTTATGTGTTATGTGTTTATGTACTTTTCATTTCATCATTGATATGGTTTATTTGCAATTGGTTGAATTTTAATTTAAAGTGCTATAAAACTGATTCACCCCCCTCTTAGTATTACTTAATTCTAATAGGTAGTTCCAAATATTTTCATGGATGTTGACTTTATTAGGGCAGTGGACGATGGATAGGAACCAATTGTGAGGTTCGTGAGGTGGAATAAAAGAGAGGTATTATTAGCTATCAGAAAGAAGGAAATTAAGGAATTTTTTGGTTTATATGAGCCTAGATCTCTCTTGGAGCCCATAAATTTGGACGATATAAATGAAGAATATAAGAATGAAAAAATTTGTAAGGGGAAATCTTCTTCCGATCCATCTAGCCAAAGAAGGAAAAACAAAATATTAGAGGGTAAAAACACAATCAGGTGTCACCTTTTATGCTAACTTATTAGCACAACTGAATTTTAGTATTTCTAACTAAAAATTAATTTTGGTCAAACATATGGTCTAGTTACATTCATTCTAGCTAAGTTAGATAAGTGATTTAACTTTTCCAATTGAAAATGTCTATTAAATGCATGTTTTATACCACTTTGGGTCCAATTACCATATTAAAAAAAAAAAAAAAAAAAATTCAAAAAAGTGGCTTTTCAATAACTCTTGATCATTTTAATGATATTTAAAAAAAAATTAAAAATACCCTTTTGTAGAGATCAGAGTCAAGAATATCCTCATATAGATTTGATAGTGTTTTAATTAGACATAGTTTATTGTAATTAAAAAATATTTCAAGTAGGTATTTTAACAATCAAGGAGATGTTGATTTAGAGAAAGAAAAAAAATAGTAAATAATATTAAATAAATTTGAAAAACATATGGTGCACTAGAGGAGAGAGTCCTTTTCAAGAATATATCTTTCTTTTTTTTTATTGATATAGATTTGTTATGAAAAATATGTTGCAAGATGAAAACTATCGATTTCAATGAGTTGGAATTTGAATTGTTATAAAAGAGAAAATATAGTTCACAAACTAATTTTTATTTCTTCATGCACTAGCTATATATGTCATTTATGACATATTTTGAAATTAGGGAAAAAATATTTATTTACATATAATTTTTTGGTGGGAACTAGACCCCTAATTTTCAACATTTTTCAGCAATTGAAAAATCATCTTTACAAATTAAAAATATATATAAATTCTTGTTCAAAAAAATAGTTAAAAATATTAATCATAAACTTCATCTATTTTATCACATTTAATAAGTTTACATCATCTTCAAATTCCAAACATAAATGTCATTTTTATACTATTAAAGTTGAACAACTTTGATTTTGTTAGCCTTTTTCTTTGTTAAAGGGTGACAACTTATTGTGCTTTTACCCTACATCCACCCAAGCTTAGTAGAACCTTTCCCAATGACAAGTTGTAGGTTTTCACAAAAGTACAACCATCCTAATGACTTATATTTATATGGAAATTTAGATTTAATATCCAAATTTCATAGTCATATATGATTATGTCTCATACCTTTAAGATAACAGACATGAGGGGTCGTAAAAAATTAAGAAGGGTAAACTTGAAACCCAATTTTTAAGGTGTTCCTTGTTGATTCACATGTTATTATGCAAGAATGTAGACTTCTTTAAAGAATCTATGATTTTGAAAATAATAGTTAATGGGAATGAGATGCAAGTACAGGTTTGGGGTATGGATTTTTTATGTCATTGACAAGATGTCCGTTAAATATTTTTCATCAAGTCTGAGTGCTAGGTTGATAATGAAACTACCTAAAATCCCATTGCAATTACATGATTTTTTGAGACCAAAGGAAAGAGTGTCATCTCTAAGCATAGAACACAATTGGGGAGATATTATTCCCTACCCTTTTAGCACAATATTTAGGGTGTATGGTTATGTAGGGGAGCACAATGTGTTCTCATATAATGTACAACTTAGTTTAGGATTTTCTGAAGTGATGTGGAAAATTGATTTCATCCAGGAGAAGTATTTCATAAGAAAGGGTAAGGGCACAATTTTCAAGGATTATACAATTACACCTTACTTTGTGATTACAAAGGTAGGTTGGGACCATTTCAAGAAGGTTTTTATGTTACAAGTAGCAGTTGACGTTCCATGAAAAGATCAACTTGTTAATGCACAATACAACCACTAGACTTATAGAAGACACTGGAGGTGGTTAAGCCATGTCATGAATCCCAAGGGGAGCACTGACCATTTTTCCAACAATCTCCCCCTTAGCATTACCCAAGGGGATTCGAACCTATGATGAAGATCTGATACCACTTTTTACAAGTAGCAGTTGTTGTTGCACCAAAAGGTCGACCTGTTAATGCCCGATACAACCACTAGACTTATAGAAGACACATGAGGTGGTTAAGGCATGAAACGAATCCTGAGGGGAGCTCTGACCATTTTGACAAAATTTTATACCTTATCATTTAGTGGTTGGAACAACAAGGCATTATGATCTAGAAGGTTTTTATAATATGTTTAGAGGTATAATTAGAGGGTCGTTGTTACCCCATGAATTTAATTTTCATGATGACATAATTAACAATGAATTTGATTTAGATGTATAGGATGATAAGAAGGAAAAATGGAAATCATACATAAATCTTTGGATCATTATCCAAGGAATGGATCAAAAGTATGATCCTTTGAAGGAATTCATGCCATTCTTTATGAAGATGAATTTCTTAATGGATAATTTTGAAGAAATCATCCTTTCTTAGAATGGAAAAAGAGCTAAGCTATAATTAGTCCATAACAGATAGAAAATTATAGGTGGTCATCCCTCCACCATGAGGCTCACTCGAATGTGACTTTACTCCTCTAGATATTCAAGGAAGAGCATTTCTAGATTGAAAAAAGGAAGCTTATGAAAAGCTCTTTGAGGAGGAAAATTTTGTGGAAAGACAAGAATTTTTAGAAATGGTTTGGAAGGTAAAGATTGATGATTATAAGAGAAGATGTGAAAAGAGGAAGGCTCAACAGCCTGATTAAAATGACCAAGTTACTGAATAATAAATAAAGAACAAAATGATGGAGGAATTAAAAACTATCACACTTGAGGAAGGAAAGAGAATTTTTAATCAAGATGGGGTCATGATTCTTCCAAAATGTGATATAGCTGATGCTATAGCAATTGATGTGGGTATGACAGAGCTTCTATCAAGAAGCTATGGTAGAATTTCGCTAAGGTGATAATAAGGTACCTTACCTTGCATAGAGAGTATACTAGTCTCTTTAGCTATCATTTTATGAATTTGAATCATTTTAGGCATAAATAATGCATCTATTTGTCATTTCACCCAGTTTCATCTATGCACCATAGTTTGAAGCCTTATGCGTAAAAAACATCTTGTCTAGTTCTGCATGAGAATTTAATATTACTGATAATGGAATATGCTAAAGCATTGCATGTAGAAAGGAATCCCCCACTAAAGAAAGGATTTGAGTATAAATAGAATGTGAGAGTATATTATGGTGACACATTGTTGAATTAGAAGTATGTTGATTTAGATGGAAATGAGGTGTTCCATGTTAGGCTTAGAAAGAAGCCTTAAACTTACACATCTCGCAAAAGGATTATGATGTATGATGATGACATTTCAGATTATGTCCCCTTTGAATATTAGGTCCCAGATTTGATGGACCCTAGTAAGGATAGAAAAGGTAAAAGGAAGGTAGTTATGTTTGTTAAATGTCATTAGTTTTTGTTAGTGAGCCTCAAAAATATATCCAGGGATTACATGCTTGAGCCTGTAGATACCATGATTCCCCTTTTCCCTATTATGCCTAATAAAGATGGCCTAGCTAAGGCCCTGACCATTCATGTTGACATCCTATTTGATATGGAGACCCATGTTGAAAAGAGATCCTTTGTTCTGGAAATCCAAATTGTTAACAAAGATATTAAGATATTTTTAGATGACCAAAATGCAGTTTTTCATGGATGGTATTTCAAATTGTCTATATTAATGGGAGTATTCCCTCCTCTAAATAATAGCTTGATGTTATCATAGAGATTACTAATGAAGTGGTGAGAGGGATTAATGAATTAAAGGAAAACCTTGGAAAGATAATTAATAATTTGGAGAATACCCTTTGAAAGATTTAGGACAAGCTGAAGGTCATTGTGGAAGTTAGTAAGGCAGTTATGGATAATTCCATTGAGGGTTTAAAGAAACTTTGAATGGCCAATCTATGGATTTTGAGGATTTACCTAAGCATTTGAATGTCTCAACATTTTTGTGTGTTAAATCTACAAAAAATGTGCACTTCAAGGATATAGGTTTGACCAAACATGCAAATGGTTCTATGGATGATATAAAAAGGGAGGCTATATCTAGCCCTGTGACTAGCTTACATAGAAATAATAAGGGGGTAACCCCCATTCGCAATCTTTTTAGTAAGGTTAGTATCGTAAAAGCTATATTTATTCAAAAGAATATTAACCTAGCTAATAAGGTATAGGTAGTTGGTGGTGTTGCTCCCTATTTTTGGTATCTATTGCTTGGCATGTGAATTTTTTCTAGCTTACCATTCATGATACTATTTATATTTGAAATTTTTAATCAAGAATAGGTGGTTCAAGTTCTTTCATCCCAATAGTTAGACTAGTATCTCATAATTGAGTTTTTTCTTCTAATAGAATGATAGTAAGGGCTTGGTTCAATTTGGCCTTGTTCCTATCAACCCTCATTCACCATTGATAATTCTAAAGGAATAGTTAGACATGTGAATCCATGTGAATTCAATGCTCTTTACATGCAAACCTACATCAGAAAAATAAAGCATATTCATATACACACCTCATAGAAAATATTATAGACAATGAAGGAGATCAAGACATTGTGTAGGCCTTACAAGTGAGGAGAAAAGCTTCATCCCTCATCATAAAAACGTATCATGGAGAAGATCAATCACAACATATACATCAAATATATGATATCATAAACATCATAAATAATGTTCACATAGCTAGGAGCTAGAACATAATCATTTATGTATGCATCTCAAAACGTTAAGATAAAGCATAAACAATAAAGACCACATGAGATCATCATATAAACATAATAATGGAGAGGAGCATAAGGAATAGTCACATCATTTCCCAAGTATCCATTGAAAACATAGACCATCAAACAACATCAAAATCAAGTCCTTATGTCATCAAAACATAGAAAATAGTGCAACACAAAAAAAAATCCTAACAAGTACTCAACAGACATACTGGAAAAGGAAGCATGTGGGAGTGTATTATACATTACATGTATCTTGATAAATTTATCGATCTACCACAAGAGAAGACTAAGAGCCTCTATAATTCCATGTTTTGTACATCTAAAGACTATTGTCCTTTACAACTATGGACAAAACATTACAATTTTACATCTAATAACAACCAAAAAATTGAAAACTCACAAAATGTCAAGCCCCCGTAGATTCAAATCCACCTATCTTAGTCTGTATTACCAACCCTTGTATCATCAAACAATTTTTTTTTACTTTGATATTTCTATACTTCATATTTCATTATTATAGATTCATTAGAAGTTTTTTTTTAATATATATGTGATGTAATTTTCTTTTATTTAGAAATATAATTTGGCTATGTTATAAATCTTGATTAATTATATAATATATGCATATCACACTATTAGACTTCATAAAAGTATAGGTCCAAATCTTTGCAAATGATTCTAGGTGTTTCGATTTGTTATCTATATTACATTATATAAACATCAATGTTTAAATGTTAAATCACGATAAATGTTATGCATAAATACAATAAAATAGTAAGTAAATATTAAAAAAATACTAATAATTAACTTGCATCTTTTATTTGGTCTTCATTTATGAATAACATTGTGGGATGGAATATTAGGAACAATGTCTCTTGTTTTGAAATTCTTTGTGAACTTGTTAAAAAGAATTGTATGAGGAAAAAGGTTTCCATCCAAACATTTAATTTCAAAAAAATAAAAATATGGTCTAGAATATTATGCCTCTATAAATTAGATTTTGAAAGGTTTGTATAATATTTTCATAATATTATTCTTCCAAATGTACCTTGACTTTAGGTAAAGTGGGGCTCTTCGCTCCACATTATAATATTATCATTCAAACACATCATTATCCATAACATTTGAATGATAATTTAAAATTATGTAGCTATTCATATACATTCCAAGAAGAGCCATCCCCATTAGTGTCAAATTAAATTAATTAAATTATATTGACAAAATGAGTTTTCAAATCATATATAATTTTTTTTTTTAATGAATAGTGCTCTTTTCTATTAAAGATTAATAAAAAGTAGATATTAAAAAATCTTATCGTACCACTATCATCTTTCACTTAGACATAGCCAAACGTTTCTAAAATCTAGTCCACGCCCACATTATTTGAATAGTCTACGTATAAGATAAACTTATAAAAGATGGCAAAAACATTTTGTTTACATGTTTATATGAACTACGACAATTATTTGTTTTGGTAGTTTTCAGAGCCTCAGAAATGATGATTCTTTACCATTTAGCGAGGTTGAGCATCATTCTCTTCACATGCCACTCGAAACAAAAACTTTTCGCGTCGCCTTATCATATTGTAAAAGTTAATTGGACGTGCTTGAATGCACTTGTGGTAGTCCTACATTCAAATTAAGCTTTCAAACTAGGAAACTTCATTTCCCTTATCAGATGACACTTTCAGTGGTGCTCCTCCAATTTATGCATTTGTCACGACACGACCAATTCAAATGTCAATAATTGTAGACTTGAAAATGAAAATCATTTTGAAAGGGCATTATTAATTCTAGTTTTAAAAAGAGGGTACTTTTCACGCTCTTATAAATTGGTTATGTAGAAATGTAAAACACTTTCTACTATTCACCATGGCAATTTCCTGATTCCCTAGGCCATTTCTATATTGGATGTTTCTGGTTGACAAAGAATTCTCAGCTTCAATGAAGAATTCGAAAAGGTCAATTCTTATTTATTTTGGCTTCAAAGCTTTATGACAGTTTTTTCGGACTCGCGCTCTTTTAAACTATATTTTCAATAATTATTTAATGATATTTTTAAATATTGACTTTTAGTGGTAAAATTTGTAATTGAAAAAAAATTGACTTGTTTAATTAATTTGTGCTAACATTGTATCTTTGTACCTTTGTCATTTAGTAACTTTTCACATTTATTTTTATTCATTTTGAGGTTTTCTAAGATAATAATAGATATTTCTTAATATAATTCCAAAATCAAAACATTTTATCATCTTCTTGAACTCGTAAATAATCTTTCTTTTATATATATGATATTTTTTCCACTTATTTTCATTATAGAATAACAAACTATTGTTTCATATTTATGAATGTGTTTTATATGTATGTCATATCATTATAAAAGACTAAGGAAGTAGATACACATATACTATGGCTTATTATATTCACATTTATATAGAAAAATATGAATATGTAAGGAGTACAAAAAGTTGAGTATACTTTTATGGAACCGAAAATATTTAAAAATAGAAGAAATATGTATGTGTTTATTAGTCAAAGCACACACTTCAATGGACATGAATTTACAATTGGAACTTATTTTTGTTTAGGTGTTTATTGCTAGATATCTATAAGTTGCAAATTGATTTGTGCCTAGAAATATGCACTTGTTATTAGAGGATTTTATTTTCTCTTCTTAGAAAGTAATTTTTGTTTCTTCAAATATTAACTTTTAAGATACATGGGAGGTTAGGACTTAAAGGACATATTTATCGAGTTTATGTATGTCTTCTTTTTACCCCTCAATCTACAAGAATGGATTAAGAAATATTTTTTTATAGATGGCTCTCCAATATTTATGTTTATTTTTTATAGTTTTGTTTCCTAATTTTAAATGAAACCCAACACTCTATAATAAATTATATAGGTATTTATTTTTTTAAATCTTATGTTTGAAATTTTGAACAAGAAACCTTAAATTGTAAGTTGTATTCTTAAATCTTGCATTTCTAGTTTACCTTTTAAATAATTTGACATTAAAATTAATGTGTATGAAATTTAATAACATTCATGATTGAAACTATATATGTAAACCTATAATAAATTTGGTACAACAATTTATGTGGTGCAATATAAATACCCATACAATTTTGTGCAAGATCTAAAATTTACAAATCTTTTAGATATATTAAAATTTAATATGATATGTAAATAGTAAAAATATAATTTGATGCCAAGAAATCTTATAATTACATATAGACCCAAATCAATTGATACACTAAAGCTTACAAATTGTGTGGCTTGATTAAATAAATTTATGCATGTCAATAGAATTCTATTGATATATCCATTGATATTTATATTTATGTTAAGAGAAAAATTATACATATAATTCATATTAAATTTTGAACATGATACAATAAATTTCCTTCTAAGATTAGTATTTTACAAATAATAATAATAATAATAATAATAATAATAATAATAATAATAATAACAATAACAATAACAATAACAATAACAATAACAATAACAATAACAATAACAATAACAATAACAATAACAATAACAATAACAATAACAATAAAAATAACAATAACAATAACAATAACAATAACAATAACAATAACAATAATAATAATAATACTATACTAATAGTAATAATAATAGTAATACTAATAGTAATAGTAATACTAATAGTAATAATAATAGTAATAGTAATAGTAATAGTAATAGTAATAGTAATAGTAATAGTAATAGTAATAGTAATAGTAATAGTAATTATTATTATTATTATTATTATTATTATTATTATTATTATTATTATAGAAAAAGAAGCAAGAGGATGTTAGCCCATGGAACATGGAAGACTATGAGCACATTAACAACATTAGCTTCGCAACTGATAGACAGTAGAGTAACAATATCTAGTTTTCCTCTATCAAAAAAAAAACTTTTAGATCCTTAACAAAAATCGCGAACCAAGGTTATAGTTTAATGAAAAAGCCTTGAACATAACAATAAACTGCCTCACAGGGCTAAACCAAAGTCTTAAAATCTTAACCACAAAACATAAAAAAACAAAGTAAAACCAAAGACCCAAGGGCCCAAAACAAGACGACATCATCAAGGCACCAGCAACAGTTAGGTCCTGTCACCCAGTCGCTTGGACATCAAGGTGGCGGTCCATTCTTCCTACAAAAATAGGAAGAGGTATTTGTTGTCCTCATTAGCTTCCAACTTACCACAATCAATCTTTTCCTACACATTACATAGAGTCATCGTCGATGCGTGCATCACTTTAAGAGAAAAATTATTGGAGTTAGTGATGTAGGCCTTGATTTCCTTCATATCCTGCTTGAGACCGAGGATCTCATTGTCTAGCTTAGTGAATTTCTTCTTGAGGGAACCTTTGAGTCTGACATTCTTAGTGACCACCATGGTAGCATGCTCAGTGTGGGGGGAGTTGACATGTTGTGTGGGGAGAGGGTGGGGTTGGGGTATTGCTGCGAGGGATTTCATTCACCACAGGTAGGGGATTCAAAGGAGGAGCACTGGTAGAACTAGGGGGCTCAAATGCTCAGCCGAGGAGCCCTTAGTCTCCCTAGAGGAGCCAAAGGTATCCATATCCTTTGAAAGTGTCTTGTCCTCAAAGCTCATTCCCTTGAGTCATATTTTACATTTTTATTTAGTGATTTTGTTGTAGTGCCAGATGGTACCACCCATTTCCACCTTCGACCCCAACTGATTGCCTGACTTTTTCATTTTCTAAAGCCTCTTCTCAGACTCAGGGGTACTATCATCTACCATCTTATCTTTTTCTTCTATGGAATCAGAAACATGGGCATATTTTAATTCCTCGGACATTTTGATGGGGTTCTGCACACACCTCTTGTAGCCCTTGCCATCATCGGGGAGGAGGTTAGGCTCCTGGTTGGATTGGGAGGGGGATTGAGAGGGGTTATTAACTCCCACTGGATTAATGTCCAGGGTGATTTTAGTGATAGTTATGGGAGATTGAGGTGGGGGGAAAATGGCTTTGTGGAACTTGAACAAATAGAGTAAAAGGCCTTGGTGTAGGATGGGAATCAACTTCTCAGGGTTTTTTTTCTCCTTAATGTCCAAAATGTTTCTTTCCAACGAGTGGAGGAGGTAGAACGGAATGGAAATATGGTTTCTATTTATACTATGATTAAGGAACAAAAAATGATAGTAGTAAAAGATAGTAAATTTTCCCTCTAAAGTGAAATACTTCATGATAATATGACAAACCTTAGGCCATAAATCGGGGAGCTCCTCACAGTTGAAACTCCAATACTTTTTCATAGGCTTTTCTCTTGGCCTAAAGAATTGGTTGAGGCTGGTCACCTTCGACATTTGACTGGTTTTCCAATATTTCCTTCCTTCCGTCGAGAGCCCCATCACTTTTCCACTCACTTCTTTGTTGATTTGGAAGTGGATGGCCCCAAAAGAAACCTTTTTGTTATCCCATGATGACACAAATTGCTTAGAAATTTGTTCATTATGGATTCCCTTCATTCTTTCCATAAAACCCCAAATGCCACTGTCGTTGTAGTAGTAAATAACCAGAGGATCAAAAGTGAAATCCTCTTTGATTTTGTCATGTTAAATGTGTAGTTTATTGTCATCCATCTTGAATCGACTTGTTTCCACAATGCTCACCTTCTGAAAATTGCAAAGCTGAGCTTTTGCAGGCAAGGCTTAAAATAGGGCTTTTTGAATTAACTGCCTTGTGCAAATTTTTCTCATAAAAGGCACTAGCTGGGTGGTCTTTGGGGAAATGAGCCTTGTACAAAAAAATCTAGCGTCTCTCCAGGCGTAATAATTAGAAGTTAAGCTATTTTTTCCATTAATGTCCTTGGTAGTCGAAATGACATGCTGATGTGGATAACCTCCATTCCACATGTAATCTCTCAATGGCCAATTATGGATCTTTATTAAAGTTTGTGCATAAATAGTCATAAATATTATTATCATCACATTAAGCCAGTACAGAAGCTTGGTGGGGCCCTCAACAATTCTATTGCCAATGCAACCCATTTTAAACATTACTGGTGTCATGTTTTTCTCAGCCAATTAGGTGTTGGGTCTCCTTTGATAGCACACTAATCACCTCCCAACTAACCACCCTAGTTTGGTTGAGCCCAATACCAGCCAGAGAATTAGCCACCAAGTTACCTTCCCTGTAGATATGCAAAGTGATAGTGTTCTCAAAGTATTTGAGAAGCTCGAGAATTTCCGCTATGATGGTGTTCACCCACCACCCCACATTCAATCTTCAGTTCATAGCCTCGATAATTACTTTGGAGTCTCCCTCAATCATCAACATCCTAATATTCTTAGAGATGGCAAATTTTATACCCCATAGAAGGGTCGTGCCTTCAGCTTGATTAACAGTATTGTTTCTGAGCAGCCCAGCATAAGCCAAAAGGCAAGAGCCATTGTGGTCTCATAGCACTCCACCCCGACCTTGGGCAAGGTTGTTGGCCACCCTATCAAAGTTTAGTTTGATCCAGCCAATGGACAGGGCAACCCAATGGGTAGAATTTTAGGCTATTAGCCTAGAGTTGTCAAACCTAGTGAAGTCAGCCAACAAGTTCCAATTGTCAATAGTTTTGATCTCCGAGGCTAAAGGGGGTGCTTTGCCAAATAATAGTATCAGAAACCCATAGCAATGGACTCCTTATATTAGGATTGGACACCCTAAATGATTTCTAAATGGATTATTCAGTGTCATTTAATTATCAACCAGGGATGTAAACTTGGAATTGCATTCACAAAGTATATGCTTCAAACCTTTTCAATGTAAGACTATCTATGGAATTCAAATGCTTATGCTTCAAGAAAACTATGCTAGAACCGGTAAATGAATTTATCCTAACAAAGAAAGGAATCAAGGCTAGGAATTACTCTAACCACCCGTGCTATAGGAATAGGCTACCGATTCTATTATTAGTAGTTGTAGGAATAGAAGAGTTCTATTTACTTAGGAATAAATAGGAAAATGAACTCTACGCTATCAGAACAATTCACTCATCAAGTGGGCCCCCTTGATTAAGTGAATGGGAAAATATAGTCAAGATAAAAAATATAAACTTGAATTGAGCTTAGGCAAGGAAACATTCATTAACATGTATAGCTAATGCATTTACCATTCATGTCCATGAATTCAAGAAAATATCATGTCTTTAAAGTATCCTTATAACATATACATAAAAACCATAAGTTCATATGCTTGAAAATTATAAATTCATGTTTGTGTATGATTAACTATTCTAAAAAGAGGATAAAAAGTACTAAGAAAGATGGCTATTTAGAAGCCCATCATTCCCCCTAGCTGAACTATTTCTGGTCCCCAGCAACCATGAGATTTTGAATTCTAGCACAAACCCTTAAGTCACTAGTTGTTCTCTACCCAAAATCATCATTAACATAGTCAAAGTACCTATCATTTACTCTGAGTCTTTCACATCACTAGACTTCGATGGCCATATCATAATCCACTATACTGTCATTCATCACTAGCAACAGTTGTAGGAAGAGTGGAGGCTGAAACCTCAATGGAAACTAGTAATTAAGGAGTGTCATTCCTAGCGTAATGTACCATGGAACTCATCTTGTAGCAAGGGTTAAATTCTATGGAGAGTGAGGTTCCGTTGAGTTTACATCATATGACATCTGTATCAATCATTTTCTAGAGGCACTGATTATTGTTGCAATATCATGTGAGGAATTCTGGTCCCAGTCTGTAAAAGCTTGCTCTTGCACTAGATATATTTTATTAGCTCCACTTGAGTTCGGTGTAATAGAAAGCCAGTCTAAATATGTTTGCTTGGAATGCTGAACTTCAGGCCTCATCATCAAGGGAGTTTTCATCTCATTATTTATGTAAGGTGCAGCTTGATTCTCCCTACTTATTTCATTATGCACCCAAAACATAACTACCCTTAACTACACATCTCCTACATAGAGGAGTGAGTTCCACTCTGTATCATCAGGGACTGGCAAGTTATGCAGGTATAACTCACATAATTGGTTTTTTAGATTCATTGGAGCAGAGTGGAATGCATCATAAAATTCATGGGGAATTGAGATAGAGGGACTAAGACCTTCTACAATTCTTGTTAATTTGAAATTAACAAGTTATTCTTTAAGGAATAATGCATACACCAGAGATGGTGATCTACATTCTATGAGCTCTGGAATTAATCCTGTAATTTGATCAATCCTCCTTTTCAACACCTTAATCTGATATGATTTCTGCTCTATTTGAGAACTCTGCTCATTAATGACTCATTTTAATTTTTCCTTTTCTAATTTCCATTGTGCCTTCTCCCATAAGAACTATTGATACAAATTTATCCCTGCAGCCAAGGGTGTAGACAAATCTGGTGGGGGTAAAGCTTCCTGATTGACAATATCCACCCAACCAGATGGAAAATGAGGAGTTTTTATTGTTTCCTTTGGTGCAAAGGATTCTCCTTTCCATAAAATAGTAGTTTTTACTACATTACCTTCCTCACTAGCATCAACTACTACCTTAGCCAGCATTTCTAACCCATCCTGATTACTTTGCTTGGGCACTTTGTCAACAATTTCCATTCCAAATTCAGGGGTTTCTTCAAAATCCATACAAATATCTGGCCCAGCTGAGTTATTTACAAATTCCTCTGCCTCCTCAGAATCTTCATCACTATGAATAAGTATGTAGTTAACACTAGGGTTAACTTCTATTTGTGGACTCTAGTTATTGAATATAGTGTCACTGGCTGAAGTTTGATGAAACATTTCCTCTAAAGAGGACTTCTCTATATATTCAAAATACTCTAGGTTAACAATAGGAATAGGAGCCTCAACATCCATTTCAAAAATCCTTTGACTTCTCCTTCTAGGGGGTACAGATGATCTCAGAGGACTCTTTTGTTTCCTCTTGCTAGTGGTCACTTCCTCTACAACTACTTCATGAGGATTTTCTGAATTTTCTTACCTAGGAGAATGTAAGGTTTCTTCAACATTGTCAGTATTACTACTAGGTTGCTACTCTGATATTTCTTCTTCTATCTCCTTTTTGTTACCCTTGTCCTTCCTAGATGTAGACCTGGTCCTTACAGACGGTGATGTCTCAGGGATACTGGTAGTTTCTTTACTTTTATTTTTCTTCCTCTTAGAAGTGGAGGCACTAGCACTATAAGTTCTTTTCCTAGGTGACCTAGAAATGGAAGGAGAAGCTTTAGGAACAATTTCAATCCTTTGAATAATTTTGTAAACCCCAGTGGATGTTTGTTCTCTCCACCCAACATCCTGACCTCTAGGGCCGACCACTCTAGGTTCTACCTCATTCATTTGCAAGAATTCTTCCCATGTCCCAACCATTTCTTAATTTAATTCTCTTTCTACAATTAGTTTGATCAAACAATGATGTGAAATAGACTGGTTGCTTCCTGACTGGACTAATAAAGCTTTCTTTTTCACAATGTTAAATAGGAAGCTGGGAAGATTTAATAGTCTTTTGTCATGCCAAAGATGACTCAGAATTTTGAAATGTAGAGCATGAAAATACTTGTAGTGTCCCTCGCACATGAAGTAATGGATAATGAATGCAGTTTTTTGAATGAATTCTAGAGGCAAAGATAGTTGCCAAGTACCTTTCTTCCTATCGACATCTAACTAGGGGTCACTGTGCAAAGTGAACTAAGCCCTTGTCGAATGGAGGGCAAAGTCTTTCACCCATTGCTCACCTTCTTGCGGTAAACTAGTCACTTCAGCTACTACATCCTTTGTAAATTAAATCTTTAAGCCCTTGACTTCAGCAAATCCATCCTTTAAGGTGGATAGAAATTGTAGAGAAACTTCTTCATCAAACCCCTTAAGGCTTAAGCAATAATCCAACCATCCTCTCCTTCTAAATATTTCATAGCTAGACATGTCACTTAAAAAAACCCTGTGATCCACTGGCTCATGCCGTTGAAGGTCACCTCCCATTGATTTGCTTAGAAAATTTTGAATTTTGTGGAACTTGATATTTTCACAAAGTTCAAAAATGGTAGATCACAAACCTCAAAGCATTACGGCACATGATGTTACAGAAGAAAAAGGTAGCGTACCCACTGCAACTTGCTTCGTGAAATTAAATATTTTTGCATGAAATCTAATGATATGTTTCTTGCATAACATCTCAAAATAAATTGTTCATGCCAAGGGCTGCCACCCCTAACACGTCGTCACATATCATTAAAACTTAACTTAAGCTTTTAATATCTTTAATTTCACTTCAGATGTGATGACATAATCACAAAAGGAGAGATCAGTAAGACATGATGGCGGTCACCTCATAAAGATAAGAAACTTCAATTTTACATTCTAATTTAAAATTTGAAAATAGAATATTCCCCCCCTCCCAACTAAGTAATGGCATGGGTCACACCAAGCCAGGTTATGCAAGAGTAGAAAATTAAAATGACACAAAATCCTAAAAATTAATGAATAAAATAAAATATATATGAGTGTATGTGGCACAAACCTAGAAGTGCTACAGGAAGAGTGTTTTGAAAAAGTCCATATGCATTAATGAAGTGATGGGATGGGGTGGATGGGTGGAAGAGAGAGAAGGTGAGTTGAAAGTTATTATGGAGAAATAATTCCATAAAATGTGAAATATTTATTATGGTTTTCTTGAATGGAATCAAGAATCAATAGAATTCTAGGTAGGAGAGCTAGATACTTCAGATGTAGGATTGTTTGTGTCATATGTTCTCTGGAACTACTTCAAGAACTCATCACAACTGATACGTTTGTTGTAGAGTTTTAGGCGATGCCAGTTTACAAGTAACTTCAATCTGATAGGATCAATGGTAGAAAATTGAACTGCTCCATTGTCAAATACTAATATTATCTCATAAGGCCCAGGCCATCTAGTGTGAAATTTATCGGGTGTGTGCCGGTATATTGAATCATATAATAGTGCCCAATCGTCGACATAAAATTTCTTATCACAGATGAGCTTGTCATGTAATTTTTTCCTTTTCTATTGTATCAACTCCGTATTGTGGAGGGAAGACTTCTTGTATTCATCCAGTCCATTTGATTTTAGTAACCGGTCTTCTTGTGCTCTAGTGAGATCAATATCCAAATTTAAGGCTATTTAGAATGTTTTGTGTTGAAATTCAATGGGCATTGATGCTGATTTTCCATACACGAACTCAAAAGGAGTAAACCCTGTGGTAGTTTTCCATGTTGTGCGGTAGGCCCATATGGCTTCAAGAAGATGGGTAGCCCAGTGCTTTTTGTGAACATCAACTATCTTGGTTAAAATAGATTCTATCTCCCAGTTTTTTTATTTCAGCCTGACCATTAGCCTATTGATGATAGGGGGAAGATTTCCCATGGAACACCATGTATTCCTACATCAACTCTATTATAAGATTGGAGGTGAATTGCACTCCTTGATCTGTGACTATCTTCCTTGGTACTCCAAATCTAGTGAATATGCATTCATAGAGGAACTCAACAACTTTGTGATCTCTGGCATGCCTCATAGCTTTGGCTTCAACCCATTTTATGGCATAGTTAGTACATACCAAGATGTATGAATTCCCATGAGAAGAGGGTTTAATGGGTCCAACAAATTCAATACCCCACTTGTCAAATGACATGACAACTACCTGACACTACAAGAGAATTTCATCAGACTTTGTTGGGAGCCCCTTATGCTGGCACCAATCACAATGACTAGTATGCTTTGTTGCATCTTTATGCAAAGTAGGCCAGTAGTATCCAATTCTCAAAATTTTATAGGTGATCCACTTTGCTGCAAAATGGCCTCTACATGGTTCATCATGACATGCTTGGAGAATGTCATAAGTTTCAGCCTAACTGACACATATCTTGGTGACTTGGTCTGGTCCTATATAAAACATGAAGCCTGAGATCCAAGAGAAGTTAAAACTCTTCTCAACCAGCAGTCTGCACTACTTTGGAGAGAAGTGAGGTGGTGTTCTTCCTGTAGCAAGGTAGTTGGCTAAGTCTACATACATTGGATTAAAGAAATCAATAGAAAATAAGTGCTCATTAGGGAAGCCGTCGTCAATTGCTGCAGGATCATTTGGCACTTGCAATCTTGACAAGAAATCAGCTACTACATTAGCTTTGCCTTGTTTTTATATTATCTTCACATCAAATCCCTACATGAGGAGTAACCAGCATGATAATCTACCATTAATGGTATGTTTATTCATTAATTACTTGATAGTTGAATGATCAATATAAAAAATACTTCATAACTTGTGATGTAATGCCTAAATTTTTTTAGTGCATAGACAACTGCTAACAACTCTTTTTTAGTAATAGTATAATTTAATTCAGTAACTTGCAAGTTTTTACTAATATAGTAAATTTCATGTTCAATGGTACCTTCCTTATGTTTAAGGATTGCTCAAATGGCATAGTCAGATGCATCTGTGTGGATGTGAAATGGTAGCTTCCAATCAGCTCCTCTAGGAATAGGTGTTGTTAAAACATATTTCAATTTCTGAAATGAGGCTTCACAGTCCTCTGTCCATTCAAACTCAACTTCCTTCTTCATCAAGTTGTAAATAGGTGCTTCTAGTTGGCTAAAATCCTTTATGAATCTCCTGTAGCAACCAACATGGCCAAGGGAACTCCTGACATCTTTTGGCTTAACCAGTGTGGGAAGTGTATTGTTAACTACAATTTTTGTGGGGTCTACCTAAATTCTAAAAGATGAGAGGTAGTATCCTAAGACAAATCCCTCCTCCATCATCATGAAACACTTCTCATTGTTAATGGAGAGGTTATATTCATGTCATCTTTTGAGAACTTTCTCCAAGTTAGCTTGTGCCTCTTCAAAAGTGGTTCCATGAGTAATAAAGTCATCCATGTAAATTTCAACACAGTTAGGAGCAATATAAGAGAAAATACCCAGCACTGCTCTTTAGAAGGTAGCAGGGCCGTTGTACAACCCAAATGGAAATACTAAATAAGAAAATGTTCCCCAAGGATAGGTAAACATTGTCTTATCCTAGTCTTCTGGTGATATTTGTATCTGGTTATATCCACTAAAGCCATCTAGAAATGAAAAATACTTTTTACTTGGAAGATTGTCAAGCACTTGGTCAGTGAAAGGTAGATGAAAGTGATTCTTTTTAGTGGCTTTTTTAAGCTCCCTATAGTCAACAAAAACTCTTGATTTTCCCCCCTTCTTTGGAACAATTACAAGAGGAGAAACCCACTGACTGTTAGAAAAAGGATAAATGAAACTGACACTAAGGAGCTTCTACAACTCGGTCTTGACTATGTCTCCCAAAGAAGGATTAATTCTTCTTTGGGCTTGTCTCACTAGCTTGTACTCAAGGCTTATATAGATTCTGCGAGTGCAAAGTTTAGGGTCTAACCCTTTCATATCAGTATAATCTCATGCAAAGGCTTGCTGACTTTCTTGTAAAAGCTTGAGAAGACTAGACATATGAGATTCAGTGAGGTCTTTATTGACATTCAACTGCCTTCCTATGGTAATTTCAACTCTTTTGACCTTCTCTAACATCAAGATTTTTGCCATTGATGGAGAATTTATTTCATGAGGCAACAAGGTGTGGAGATAATTGGGTTCTTTAGGAAACCGAGTTGTGGTTTGCTTGGGTATTATTGTATGAAAGGAACAATTAGGAACATCAAAAGATGATTCCTCATAACCATATTGGTTGGTAAGGATCGCTGCTAGTATATCATCTTCTTCTTGTGATACCATGAATGGATTTCTCTCAATGACCATAATTTTTTGCATAGAGTTTTCTTCAAGGGAAGCATCACCTAAATCTGGCTAGACAACTTGATCAAGTTCTACTTGGGGTTTTTCTAGAGAATATAGAGTTAACTTCTTACTATTTATCCCATCTGATATGGTCATTTTTCCTGAGTAACATTCAATGCAAGCATCGATTGTGGCTAACCATGGCCATCCTAGGATTAATGGATATCCTCCTAAGGTGGCTTTGGGTGACAAGACTATGAAATCCAAAGGGTAATCTAAAGAATACAGTGTGACAACAATATCTACAACCATACCATCTATCTTGATAGTGGAATTATTAGCTAATTGCAATATCATAGGTGTATCTCACAAACCAATGATACTGAGCCTCAACAGAACCCCCCTCATCATGACATTGATTGATGCTCCTAAGTCAATTAGGACATTCTAAATTTGGATACCATTAATATGAATAGTGACTACTGGGCTTCCTGGGTCAGAATACTTAGGCATTAAAAATTTTCTTAGCATGAGATCAGAGAGCTGGCCTAAGACATGGATAGTATCGAGGTCTTTTTTTCTTCCTTCCAGGCTACTTGATATAGGGTTCTTTTACGGCTTTGGTATAGATTGGAACTTATTTAAGGGCATCCAACAAGGGAATTTGCACTATCATTTACTTGAGTTGATCAAGTAAGTCGGCTACTATAGGATTTTCTTTTGGAGGAACTTCCTGATATAATCTTTGTGGATAAGGAATAATTTTTAGCACTGGTGTAGATTGAACAATAGGTTGGTTCTCAGGTATGTCCTCAGCATCAACAACTTCAAATATTATTGGCTCCTTTGGTGTAGGCAATGTAGTTCCTGATTTGAGATGGATATCATTTAATTGCAAGGAATAAGCTTGCTACTTATTATTAGGATTTGGAGTTGGCTGAGCAAGTAGTTGAGTTGGTTTTTGAGGGTTACTATTGGCTATAGGAGGTGGTAGCATAATATCTTGCTGCTGAGGTAGAGGCATGATTTCTTGCTACTGATTAGACTAGTTGGGTCCCCACTGAGGTTGTGGTTGCCAGCTACCATGAGGTTTCCATTGGTTATTCTGATGTGGCTGTTGATAGGAGTAAAACCTTTGTTATTATGGGTTAAATGGTGGTTGTTTCTAATAGGCTTGGTTATAGTGTGGCTCTTGGTTGGACAAATTATAATTCCAATTCTGACCTTGAGGAGCAGAATTTTGGGGGTTATGGTTTTGCCATTGACTATGATTATTATTATAACCAAAATTATTCAATGGGTCTAGAGGCATACCTTGTCTTTGAGCCCATGGACACCTTTGAGCAACATAGAAAACTTCTCCATTCTCCTCATCTATGGCTTTAAACTCAGTGGGCATTGGATTAGTGTCCATGGATGCAACTTTTTTGCCTCTACAATTTCTTTTCTTCTCTCTGCAATGAGAACAAAACTCGGCCAACACAACATCTGCCTCTTCCTTCTTCCTCCTCACCTGCATACTATCTAGCTAAGTGGCTACATCATTGATGATGTCCTACTTAAAGTCAGACAAAAAATTAGATAGCTCCATTTTGGATACTCCTAAACCACCATTGGACTTATGTGGTAGGTCTCTAAGTCCCCTACCTTTCTTCATAGTGGCCCTTGAATAATTTAGACATATATTCTTTATGTCAGCCCAACTTTTTTGTGTGATATCTCCTCCTACCATCAGGTCTAGAGCCTCAATTTTTCCATCATTCACACACTTTAAGAAAAGGTGTTTCTAAGATGCCTCATTTAGCTGGTGTTGTGTATTATGTTGCAGGTTGATAATGAATCTTGATACATAATCCTCCAAGGTTTGATCCTCCTTTTGAGACATTTTGAAAATGTCATCACGCTTCAAATCTTGACCCCTATAGTATTCTTTATACTTTGAAAGAAATAGTGCACATGGCATTCTAGTCTGCTATAGCATTGGTGCCTAACCCCATGAACCATCTCAAGGCATCCTCTTTTAGATTCGATGGAAACAACTTCATCTTGTGGGCATTAGTTGTATAGTCATAAATCCAAAAAAGGATGTCAAACTCAAAGAGGAAGGTCTTAGGGTCTTTTGTAAGGAGGCCATAGAATTTGGGAAGCACAACAGTAGGTATGTTATTCAAATTTTGATTTCCTTGCTGAGGAGGAATAGGAAAAGGTAAGGGGGCCTAAGCAGCCATTCTAGCAGGAGGACCTAGTGGCAAAGGCCAATAGATAATAAGAGAAAGTGGGTTGTCTTGGTATTCAGGTTCAGCAAATAGGTGGTTCAAATGTAGTGATTCCTCATATGATGAAGATGATATGTGTTCCTGAGCATTAGCAAACATATTTTTAAAGGGTTCATCTTCTTCATTCTCTCTTTGGGGTTCTTCAACTTTAGGATTAAAAATATCAAATAGGTCCTCTTGATAGTTATGAGGAAGATATCTCCCAAGGTGGTCTCTCCTTCTATGCATAAAATGCTTACTTAAGACTAAGCGCTAGATTAGGACTAAGAATACAACTACAAAGATAAGTTTGAATTAACACCATCCCCGACAATGGCACCAAAAATGCTTGGCCAAATAATAGTATCAGAAACCCATAGCAATGGAATGCCTATTTTAGGATTGGACACCCTAAATGATTTCTAAATGGATTATTCAGTCTCAATTAAATATCAACTAGGGATGTAAACTTGAAATGCAATTCACCAAGTATATGCTTCAAACCTTCTCAATCTAAGACTATCTATGGAATTCAAATACTTATGCTTCAGTAAAACTATGCTAGAACTGGTAAATGAATTTATCCTAACAAAGAATAGAATCACAACTAGGAATTACTCTAATCACCCATACTGTAGGAACGGGCTACCAATTCTATTATCAGTAGCTATAGGAACATAAACATTCTATTTACTTAGGAATAAATAGGAAAATGAACTCTATGCTATCAGAACAATTCAATCATCAAGTGCGCCCCCTTAAATGAGTGAATGGGAAAATACAATCAAGATAAAAGATATAAACTTGAACTGAGCATTCTATTCATCCATAACAAATGATTACACTTAATTGAAAATAGTATTGCAAGAGTTATTTTATAAAAAATAGTTCATTCCACTAACTTCCAAAAGAGTCACAACAGTCGATTATTTAAAAGGAAACTACAACTACCTCATAAATCTAAGATCACTTCATAAATGAGGATTAGTTACAACTCATAATGTCTGAGAATAGAAACATTATTGAACATGAATAAATCTCCAGGAATATAGCATGTTAAGGGAACTAAATCCACACACTGCATGCAATAGAAAAACAACTATTGATTCACTTTTCTTGTGAAGATTTTGCAACCCACTGCTGGCTTTGATTACTCTGGTGCCACTATGTTGGTTCTTGAATGTCCATGGTCAACATCTGCAAAAAAATAAATGCACACATATCCTACCATATACACATATATATCCTCATCATTAATATTAGGAAAAGGTGTAAGTTCTAATTAACACTCTTGCCAGTCCTACGGCTACAGGAGATAACTACCCAAAACATAGCTTAGGAAAGGAAACATTCATTAACATGTATAGCTACTGCATTTACCATTAATGTCAATGAATTAAAGAAAATATCATGTCTTTAAAGTATCCATATAACATATACATAAAAACCATATGTTCATATGCTTGAAAACTATAAATTCATGTCTGTGTGCAATTAACTATTTTGAAAAGATGATACAAAGTACTGAGGAAGATGGCTATTTGGAAGCCCATCAGGGGTGGAGAGGGAAGTTTCCATTTAGCCAAGGTAGCACTCTCATGTAGGAGCTTAGTTCCCATTTAGAGAGAGGCCTCAGGTGGGGAATCAGTCTCCCTAAAGATCGTCTTGTTCCTTTCTTTCCAGGTAGTCCAACAAATTATTATTATTATTATTAAATGAATTACAAAATATCAGAAAAAACACTCTAATCATCTAGATATACAATTTTGTCCAATTCATGATGCATAAACAACCTAAATCTAACATGTTCTATGAGTAAATAAAACTCGGACAAATAGCCATGTACATATTTTGGCTATATATTAAAACCCCAATGAATACCTTCAACTACAAATGTAACTGGCTTAACATTTATAGCCATTACAAAATGAAAGGCACATTCAAAATTTGAGGCAAAATATGGTAGATAAAGAACCAACTACACAACCAACATTTCATTATCAACCCCTACCTTTGTAACTCCATGTTGGGGATTATCATCTCCAGCTCTCATGTCGCCATGGGCATCAACATGTTTTCCTTGAATCGGTAAAGGATTAAGGAGTAGTTTCTCATGCTCAAGAAGAATGAGAAGGGTATTTTTTTTAGTCCTTATTGCATCTACCAAATCAGGTCCAAAAGCATGATAGTAACATTAAAAGGCTACCATGTGATACCTATAGCTATGTGTTTCAAGAGCTAATTTAACACTATCATAGACAGTAGTGTAGGATGATTCGCCCATCAACAACTCATGAGTGAACAAACCTCCCCCATAATTATTATACTCCTACAAATCATAGTTTTGGAAAGCCGGGAGTAGAGTTTTCTCAGAGACAACTCCTTGTTTGAATTCTTTCTTGTAAATGGACATTAGGTCATCCATAGACTGCAAAAATCCATTGCATTAGATAAGAAGATAGAGACATTTGACCGAGGAAAATGAGTCACTTGGCAGTTGGTGATAAAAATTTCTTCCCCAATCAGTCGCCAAAGGTTCCTCCCATACTAGTAGCACTCCATCACAAACAGCATGTCCAAATCATTGTCAGTGATCTGTAATTCAAATGGAATATCCCTTGGTAGGGGTGGAATAAATACCCAAAATTTTGTGGATGATATTCCATTGAGTGATACTTGCAATTACAACAAATTACCCAAGATTCCTACTCCATGACAAACCCACTACTACTCATGCTTGTGATCAAATGAAGAATATCCTCCATTTAAACACCTACAAAGTGTTTCATGTCGGAATGAATTATTGCATTCATACAAGTTTAACTGGTGAAATATTAATGTTAACCTTTCCTTCCACAATCAGCAAATGAACATCTTAGTACTTTTCAATTCAAAGTAATTGGCACAAAATCTTTCTATTAAACCAAAGCTTTTATGATGACATTAGGATGCATTTGTTCACATGGACACACATATGTGAAACATGCAAAATGGAGGAAGGTGTGGATCATAGAAAATCTCCCCTGAATGTTCATATTCTGAAATGACCAACACAATCATTTGAAAAATAAATCCTACTTAAATGCTAATTGCTTACTCATGGTTTGTTAATTACAATCCATTCACCATGAAGTTAATCTTCTCCATTTACACTAATGACCGCCAAGAATCAACAATATTTATATGCCAAAACTTATTGAGAGGATTATCATTAGCATTTGATGGTTACTATTGGCATTTGAATATTAACGGTAATGTACCTTATGAAGCATTTCTTCATGCAAGATTTCTCCCTCTCACGTGCACTCAACTTCAAACATAAATAACTTGCCACCCTATAATGCAAGTGTTATAATTTGTTAACTTATGCATTCAATAATAGGTTCTCCTGTTGGATAATATGCAGTAATTAGGGGTTATTTTTTGTATTAGAATTATTCTAGGATAACTCAATCCCATCAAACCCCAATTTGGCTATGTAGTCTGTAAGACTATTACCTTTCCTATAGGCATGTGTCAATTTATACTCATCTAGGAATCCAAAATCTCCCAAATTTGCATAAGGATGTATTTAAGTTCTCAATTGAAAGCCTGCCTTTTCCTACATACATCAATAATGAGCATGGAATCACCTTCAACATGTAAGTTGCTTACATTCAATATCTTATCTATCATCAATCCATCCAATAGTGTAGATGCTTTAGCTACATTATTTGATTCATTGCAAATATGTGTTGAGCTAAGAGAAAGTACTTCACCTTTGTCATTTTGGAAGACAACCCCTGTTCCTAAGACACTTGGATTTCCCAGAGACAACCCATCAAAATTCATTTAAATAAATGGATAATCAGGTGGGTGGTATTTTATTTGCGATCTATCAACTTTCAGCCTTGGTGAGAGTTGACGACATCCATTTGCATCCATTAAAATATAAGGTCATTGTTTGAGAATGTATTTAGCCCAAGACATAAAAGTCTTACCTCCACCATTATGTCCATGCATATACATAGTAACACATTCTAGAATAGATTCTTGAACTTTATCTTTAACTCTAGCCACTGAAGATATCTCCTTTCTAAATATCCTCTTGTTCCTTTCCGACCAAATTCTCTAGATAATCAAAGGTGGAGAAATTACCCCTATGGGTGAAAAAAATGCTTTGTGATAAAACTTAGGCTATGATTGGAATATTTCCCATGAAGTATTTGGCTTGGTAATTTACGAATTCAATTTCATCATAACAAAAGTCCAAAATTCTTGGGGAAAAGAAAATTGGACAAAGAGATGATCAAATGTTTCCAATTGATTACCACATAATACACACATGAATGTTTGAACAATTTGAAGTCTTGCTAGTCTATCACTTGTCAAAATTTGTTTTTTGAGGTTCACATTCATGTGAAACTCCCTACCTTTAGTAATACCATATTATTTTAGCAAAAGCAAAATGCTCCTTTTTGGGGGCTGGATTCTAAGTTTTGTGTAAAGATATGTATTCCTGTTTGACCGAATATGCTCCATCCTTTGGTGGTGTCCAAATGACAACATTTGATTTTTTATTAATATAAACAATTCTTTGATCCAAACAAGCTTTGAATGCTACTTTTACTTCATCATCTACATCTACAAAGTTCAAATATCTCAACTTAGTTATGCAAGAGATATTATTAGTAGAGTCAACATAGTCAATTATTCTAGTACCCCATTAATTATAGAGTATTGGAATGACCTGAATAAGTTGATATTGTTCTTGTAGAGGAGGAGACCCATTCAAAGAATCACTCCAGAAATTAATTGCCTTGCCATTATGAATCTTCTATGAGATATAAGTTGTAATTAGGGTCCTTGACTTCATCATAAAATTCCGAATAGTTGATCCATCTAGGGGATTTTCAACTGTCAAGGCTCTCATTGGATTTGAAGTATCAAGATAATTAGCTTTCACAAGTTGACACCATAGTACAGATTTCTTTGTATACATGTGCCAAACCAGATTTCATCCAAATATTTTATTACATTTATTTAACAAATGCATTCCAAACCCACTTGAACCCTTACCATCCGTCACACTCTGTAAAGAAATTTAAGTGGAAATTTCATAACATTTGAGAGATTATATTTTCATAAGAATGTTCTTATGATCTTTTCAATTTTTACAATGACTGATTTTGGTTATTTTAAGATTGTAATGTCATAGTTTGGAATAGCACTCAATCAATTGATTTGATGACCGATAATCTTCCTGAGAAGGATAACCATCTAGCCTTCCAGGATGTTATACATGATTGAATCCTATCAATGAAAGAATTCCAAAATGACACTATGTAAGATCTCATAAACAGTGGGACACCAAGGTAGATACCTGGAAACTCTCCTTGTTGAAACCCCAAAGTATTGATAACAGTGCACCTGGGGGTTTTCTTGGTATTGAAGATATATACAGTTGATTTATCATCAGTAATTTGCATATTAGAGACTGAGGTATATTAGAATAATATATTAGTTAGTTTTGGCATTGAGTAGTTAGGTTATACTCTGGTTCATTAATCTATTATGCAACCAATCCATCTTATTTTTATTTCTATTTATTCGTGTCCTCTGTATTATCGAGGCACTGCAATACTATACGAGGTTATTAAACCTTCATTTGGTATCAAAGCTAGTGTTGGGTGAAATTGCAGTCTACATGCTAGACCTGGGTGCTAGACTAAATTTGGACATTGGAACTGAGCGCTGATGGAATGGATTCGGTGGATGCTGGTGGAAAGGAAGTGCACAGTGAAGATTTGCAGTAGTTCTTCTCCATTATTCCTTACACCTGTATTATGTTGGTTCATTATTCCCCACAACTATATTATGCTGGTGGAAGGGAATGCACAACAATAACCATTATTCTCAACAACTGTAATACACTGGTGGAAGGGAGTGTGCAACAGCAACTGTTATTCGACACAACTGTATTATGCTGGTGGAAGGGATTGTGCAGTAGTAGTAGAGATTATTCCACCCACTTGTATGTAGTTTTCATTTTCCCATTCGGTGATTGTGCTCATGTTATCAGTCTCCCTATTGAATGTCACTCTCTTCTAATGATGATGCTTGTAGTGTCGCCAGTAATCATGGGACACAATATTCTACGAGTGATGATAGAGGTTTTTATTTTACCTTGATTGATTCTCTTTAAAACATAGGAAATCTAGCATTTGATGATTTGATTTGGAAAGGGCTCTTCCATTGCTTTATGTTTGATCTATGTTGTCAAGACAAAAAGATACAAGATCAACTCTAGTTAGGCTATGATCAAGATGACAAAGATGATGTGGAACTCCCACAGAAGTGTCCCCATCTCACTGCACGTGCTTACCATGCCCATGTCCATTCTCATTGTCCTTAAAGTATTATCTTAGTTTTCATAAAGTGTATATCCTCCAATCGAGAATATTAATAAAATATTTATTTTTCCCTATCTTGTATCATGTCTGCACTAAAAATTCTCTTGTCAGATACTCAACTTCTTAACGGAAGTAACTATGTTGTGTGGAAACCCAAGATGCACACCATTCTTTAGTTTGAGGATTTGTGGGACATTTTTACTAGCGTTACTAAATGTCTAAATGATACCAGTGAGCATAAAAAGTTTGATAAAACTAATTCAAAAGAATTAATGCTTATCACTCATAGTATATCCGATGAGGTTTAACCCTATGACCACAATGCTGACTCATCTAAAGTAGCTTGGGAGGCCCTTTTTACAATCTTTGAGGTGAAGAATCAAGCCAAGGTACTTCATTAACAATCTAAATTGTGTAATCTTCATGTGCAAAGTGGTCAAAAAATTGTAGATTTCTTGTGCCATGTATCTATTCTTCGTGCATAACCTTTTGCTCTTGGAGAGATGGTAGAAGATAAACTTCTCATTCCTATTACTTTGCGTACTCTTCCTCCTACGTTTTGGACATTTTTCAGTACCCTGAGCATCACAAAACAACAAGTATCATTTGAAGAATTGATAAACTTACTTAAACAAGAAGAAGCTCTTCAATCTTTACATCAGGAATTTGAAGAAAAAGGTCTTGTTTCTCGCCGATAATGTAGTCACAAATCTTGTAAGGGGCCTTGGGCTCAGTTGCTATCATAGTCATCTCCACCATAAGTTTCCCAACATAAGTCTTCTCCTTGATGGTGCCACATTTGTAATATGTATACTTAAGATACATACTGGTGCAAGTACAATGGTCTTACTCAAAGTTCTTCAAGTAAAGAGAGCTCTTCCAGCCTCATTCATTCTCGCCAACCTCATGGATGCTCTTATAGACACCTTCAGCACAGAAATATTGCTACACAACAAGATGAGACATCTGAGAGGTCCCCTGATGAGGATACTCCTACTCCTCATATAACCCCAAATTTGGTGCTAGTATCCCAAACTACTCCATCATCACGTGATGTTTTCTTGATTGATTTTGGTGCTAGTAAATATATGACTAGTGATAAAAGGTTGTTTGATTCTTTGAATCCTCAACCTACTAGTGATCTTGTTTGTATTGTTGATGACAAGTAGTATGTGGCAGAAGTAATTTGTACAGTTTGTTAATATGATTTAGAACAATAGAGAAGGGGGGAGGGGGGCGGGGGAAGGGGAGGGGGGTGAATCAGTTGTTCTCAGGTCTAGATGCATAAATCAAACTTTAAAACTTTTCAACAAATTAGATCTAACAACCAACAGCTACTCAGTCATCACTGATTGTATAATAGAAACATATAACATTGCAGTCCACTACCTAGCTATATCTAACTTGTAAAACACAAAAATGTTCAAACCAAAACATTCACACAAGTATTGACACTAGGATTTATAGTGGAAACCCGATTTGGGAAAAACCACTTTGTAACATGCTACTATTATTTTCACTCTTCTGAAGTGAGCTTGGTTAAAAGCCAACCCTATCAAATGTTACAATACACACTGTCAAGTGTGACCCGGTTAAAGGATTTCAATCACTCTATTAGAAGTGAGCCTTATTAGAGGACTTACATACACTCCATTAGAATGCAACCTTGTTCAAAGGATTTAAACATATGACTATTAGGTCAACCTCTGTTAAAAGGATTTTGACTATTACAATGGTTAGAAAGTAGCAGCATCATTGATCTAAAAACATACAAATCACTCTACAAATATTAGATCCAAATTCTTACACATATGATGGTTTATTGGCTGTGAACCTTTGCCATCTCCATCATTGATCTGCTTGGAACTTTCCTTCAAGCAATCACCACACTTCTCCTTCAGCCTTTTCTGCTTATAAAGTCAATAACATCTATCAATCTTTCAACATCCTCTTTTCACCTATGCACCACACTTACCTAATGCTTAAGTTCCCTTAATACTTCCTCAATTAGGTTAATTCATCTTTTGCCACTTAATTTCCTTCTTAGATCTTAGAGTTAGGTCAGATTCATTGAATCTACCTGCTTTATGTTCTTCATCTTCTTTTCTAGAAAAAATCCCAAATCTCACAAAGATTTACAATAAAATGTTTTACAGTGCATTCAATTCTTTCATACAATCAATAAATAAAGTCAACACATTTTACATAATCTAAGAATTCAACAATGTCGGCTTCAAATCTAAATTCTCTTAAAATATTAAAATACTGACACTCGGTCAATACTGTGTTCAACTTCTCGGTCTTCTCTTAGAAAGCTCGATAAATACTAAAAAATGTTTCCTCGGCTAACACTGTTGTCCTAGGAAATTAACTGATGTTCGATCAACACTAAATTTTCTCAGCATACACTAACTTGTTCGACACTAACATCACTTGGCTTAAACTAGATTTCTTCACTTTTGCTTGGTTAAGCCTACCAGGTTAGTCTTCATTTTTTACTAAGATAAACAATACATTGTCTCATCATTGTGCAACATAATCAAGTACTCTTTGAAGTATCAAGATAACTCAACCTTTCCTTAGGTGCCATTGTTACCATCCTTGCTTTCCCCCCTTCACAACAATACAATAGATATAGTACTTTCCTAAGTAGCAACATTCTTACTAGTTAAGGTTTGACATCAATAACAATACAAAAATTGCTTCAATTGTAGTTTCCAACAATCTCCCTCTTTGGCATTGATGGCAACACCATATGATATCACTTGAATAACACATGAATTACCAAGCAATCCAAAAACTTATCTGTCCATCAAAAATATTTGTAATATCCTTAGCTTCATTTTGATTCAGAGTTTATTAGCCTCGCTTTTGTGACCATTCAAAAATATCTAAATCTCCCTCTATCCCAATCCTTCATCTCTATTCATCTTTCTCAGGTTATGATCCCTTCCAGTGTCATGTATTATTATATCATCTTAGTTCATCTCCCTCTTTGACAAAAATGCCAAAGCAAAAACTAAACCATACATCCATCAGATGTAGATATCAACTTTTTAGTTTAGTAACAGTATTTCTCCCTCAGTGATCTTTGTTTATGACTGATTCTTTGTATTTTCTATTCTTTTCACAACTCTAGGCCAGTCCTAAAGTGTGACAATCTTCTGCATCAATCTGTCAAATATTTTGCTATAGCATATTTGATGCAGTGCTCCTAGCTTGACTAGGCAGCCTTAGTTAGGGGAAGGACCCCTAATTGACTTCTTAGATACTCATGTGCTTCTTTAAATAAAGCTTTAGTGAATATGTCTGCTAATTGTTCTTTTTTATTCACATATTCCATGCGGACTTCTTTATCTTGTACCAATTCTCTCGAGTAATGATACTTGATAGCTATGTATTTGGTCTTTGTATGCATTATCGGATTCTTAGAAATGTTGATAGAACTTGTGTTATCACAAAAGATAACAACTAGTTCACTAATTTCTTCTTTCATTCCTACCAATAATTTCTTTATCCATACCAAATTTGAATAGTTCACTACAGCAGCAACGTACTCAGCTTCAGCAGTAGATTGGGAAATAAATTTTTTTATCTTGCTTGTCCAGGAAACTAATCTTTGTCCAACCAATAAAGCTCCACCACTAGTACTCTTTCTGTCATCTACATTTCCTACCCAGTCAACATCTGTATATACTCTTAGTTCAAATCTTTCATCCTTCTTGTAATATAGATCATAGTCAGTAGTCCCTTTCAAGTATCTCATTATTCTCTTCACAGCCATCATGTGTGTTTCCTTAGGATTGGAAAAGAATCTTGTCACAATCCCAATAGCTAGTGCAATATCTAGTCTACTATGAACAACATACTGTAATTTTCCAATCATAGATCTTTACAAATTCTGGTTTACTTATGCAGCATCATCATTCTTAGACAACTTTTGTCCAGTAGCCATAGGAGTACTCACTGGTCTAGAGTCTTCCATCCCAAAATTTTTCAGTATCTCATTAACATATTTAGACTATGTAATAAAAATTACTTTCTTCATCTGATATACTTGTAAACCAACAAAAAATTTGATCTCACCAAACATGCTCAATTCAAATTCAATTTTCATTTCATTTGAAAATCTCTTACACAAGGCATCTTGTCCACCAAAAATAATATCATCAACAAAAATATTTGCCAACAAGATTCATTTACCTTCTTCATCTTTCATGTACAGATTGTTTGTGTCATTTGTCCTTGAAAATCCAATCTATATCAAGTAGTTATGCAATCTCTCATACCATGCTCTAGGAGCTTGATTCAATCCATATAGTGCTTTGTTTAGTTTGCAAACCATGTGTCTTCTGTTTGGATCAATAAAACCTTCTAGATATTCAATGTAAACTTCTTCTTCTAGTATACCATTTAAAATTGCAGACTTAACATCCATTTGATATACCTTGAAATCTTTATAAGAAGCATATGCAAGTAGAGTTCTTACTCCTTCCAATCTAGCTACAGGGTCAAAAGTCTCCCCATAATCTATTCCTTCTTCTTGTGTGTAGCCTTTGGATACCAGCCTAGCTTTGTTTCTAGTGATTTCACGATGTTCATTCAACTTATTCTGGAACACCCACTTTGTTCCAATGACATTTTTGTTTTCAGGTCTCAGCACCAGAGTCCAAGTATCATTCTTCTCCATCTGGTCTATCCAATCTTCATTTTCCAATGCTTCCCTTGTTGTCATAGGCTCAAATTCACATAGTAAATATGTTGGATCCTTTGTTTTACTTTTGGTCAAAACTCTAGTATCTTTGTCTCCAATTATTTGTTCAAGCTTGTGATGTCTCCTTACATATTTTGCCAACATAGGTTCAGCTCTCCTTTCCTATAATTCATCAGGTTCCCCAACAAGATTGTCATATTCAGCTTCTAAATGCTCAGCAACCTCTTCATGATACTTGGCATGTTCTTTTTCTCTCTTGGCACTATTTTCTTGATGCTTGGCAACATCTTCCTGTCGCTCGGCATTACTTACCTGAGACTCGGCATCAGGTGCAAGTCTGTCACATGCCTCTTCTTCTTCTATATACACAAAATATTTGTAATCTTCTGGTTCTCTTTTACTGTCAGCTTCATTTCTTTCTGCAAACTCATCAATTTTGACATTCACACTTTCCACAATTTTGTTAGTGTTAGAATTCAAACTCTTATAAGCTTTACTTTTTGTGGAATACCATAAGAATATGCCTTCATCACTTTTAGCATCAAAATTTCCATTCCTATTGTCTTTTAGTATGTAGCACTTGCTTCCAAAGATTCTAAAATATTTAACACTTGGTGCATATGCATGCCATAATTCATAAGGTGTCAGATTTGTACCTTTCTTGATCTATACCTAGTTAAGAGTGTAAAAAATTGTACTTATAGCTTATTTCCAGTATTTCTTTTCCATATTCTTTTCAATCAACAATGTCCTTGCACAATCCAAGATAGATCTGTTCCTCCTTTTTCCTATACCATTCTATGGAGGTGTTCTAGGTGTAGACATCTATTTTATGATCCCTCTATCATTAAAAAATAGATTGAATTCATTTGATGTAAATTCTCCACCTCAGTCAGATCTTAGACATTTCAGGTTTCTACTTGTCTCCTTCTCAACCTTAGCCAAATACCACTTAAAGCATTGTAAAGCATCAAATTTTTCTTTTAAAAACATTACATGCATCATCTTGGTATGATCATCAACAAACAAAATAAAATATCTAGCACCACAGTAGCTTTGTACACCCATAGGTCCACAAAGGTCAGTATGAACCAAATCGAAAATGTTTTCAGAAGTAAAGGTTTTGCTCTTGAAACTTGATTTTGTCATTTTTCCTAATTGACATTCCTTGCACATCACATTCTCAGGTTTCTTCAATCTAGGTAGACCTCTCACTTTCTTCTTCTTACTTATTTCTACTAGATTATCAAAGTTAACATGACATAGCCTCTTATGCCATAACCAAATATCATCAAATTGTGCAACCATACATGTTTCTTCAAATAGGTCAAGATAGAACAAATTACCTCTAGTCTGTGCTCCACTTCCGATTAGTTCACCAGTGGTATCAAACATTTTATCCTTCTTGTGATTAAATTCCACTTGGTAACCAGTGCTATTAGCCTATGCAACACTTAGTAGATTATAGTTTAGACCCTCAACCCAATGTGTATTTTCACAAGAGATCTTATCAGTCAGCTTAATCAATCCTTTTCCTCTAACGGGACATGGTGCATCATTACCAAATTTTACACTTTTACCTTTATAATGATGTAGGGTATCAAACTTACTCTTGTCACTAGTCATGTGATGTGAACAACCACTATTAATAATCCATTTATCATTCTTGTTCACATAGGAAATCAATGTTCTCATCCTCATCAGACTCATCTTTCATTGCAACATAGACTACCTCAATTTCAATATCATCATTATCAGTGTCAATTTCTTCTTCAGCAATGTAAAAAGATTTCTTACCTTTTCCTTTGTAGTCTTTTTACCTTCGGTAGCTTCTATCATCTCTTTTGTCTTTGTGTTTTCTATTTCTTTCTTCATCCTTATCATTCATGTCAAGACATCTAGCAGCTATATGACCAACTTTATTACATGTAAAACATATAATAGGGAGTTTACCCTTATATTTTCATATTCCCCTTCTCAGTCTTCTAGCCATAAGAGCTTCTAGATCCTCAAGTTCTTCATCAGATGTGTCACTTTCACTTTCACTGATGCATCTTTATTTTTCCTTCTTTGGCTTGTTCAAAACTAATTGTGACTTAAAAGTAGATTCAACATTACTGATATTACAAACAATGAAGTTATCATAGTTAGAGAATTCAAAAGGAGTAAGTTTGCCAACCAAACTTTCCAAAGTACATTTGTAGGGTTATATCTAGATTCCTAAATAGCTGATATTTTAGTAGCATATATAGGATGCAGAGTTCTTAGTACTTTTCCAATTATAGTTTCATTATCAATAGTTCCATTTTCTCCTCCAATAGCATTCACAACTTCTTTTATTCTACCACAATATTGTGCAATATTCTCACCTTCTTGCATTCTCATTTCATCAAATTTACCTCTGAGACTCTTGATTTTAGCTTTCAGTACATTTATGTCACCGCCATAGATTTTTGCAAGAGTGTCCCACATCTCCTTAGAACTTGTGCAATCTTTAACATCCTCAAATTCTGGATAGCTTAGGGCAGATGCAATTTCTAGCATTGCCTGATTATGTTCTTGCTCAGCTCTCATTTCCTTGGTAGTCAAAGGTGTGATAGGTGATACATATTCATTCTCAATATAATACTTTACAGAATCATCAATACTGGCCAGATCCAGCTTCATCAAGCTTTTCCATGTAGGGAAGTTTTCCTTATTTAGCTTCGGTACCTCCTTCTTATACATGCTGATCATTTGCTTCTATCACCTTTAAAAAAAATTTCTGTAAGGACCAACAGTAAGCAACACTGCTCTGATACCAATTTTTAATATGATTTAGAACAACAGAGAGATGGGTGAATAAGTTTTTCTTAGGTCCAGATGTATAAAACAAACTTTAAAAATTTTCAATAAATCAGATCTAACAACCAACAGCGACTCAGTCATCACTGATTGTATAATAGAAACATATAACATTGTTGTCCACTACCCAGCTATATCTAACTTTTAAAACACATAAATGTTCAAACCAAAACATTCGCACAAGTATTGACACTAGGATTTATAGTGGAAATCCGATTTGGGAAAAACCACTTTGTAACATGCTACTATTATTTTTACTCTTCTAAACTGAGCTCAGTTAAAAGACAACCCTATCAAAGGTTACAATACACACTTTTAGGTGTGACCCGATTAAAGGATTTCAATCACTTTTTTAGAAGTGAGCCTTGTTATAGGACTTACATACACTCCATTAGAATGCAACCTTGTTGAAAAGATTTAAACATATGATTGTTACATCAACCTCTATTAAAAGGATTTTGACTATTACAATGGTTAGAAAGTAGAAGGCAGTATTGATTTGAAAAACATACAACTGACTTTACAAATATCAGATCCATTTCTGTACACATATGTTGGTTTATTGACTATGAACCTTTTCCATCTCCATCACTGATCTGCTTAGAACTTTCCTTCAAGCAATCACCACACTTCTCCTTCAGCCTTTTCTTCTTATATAGTCAATAGCATCTATTGATCTTCCAACATCCTCTTTTCACCTATGCACCACATTTACCTAATGCTTAGGTTCCCTTCATACTTCCTCAATTAGGTTAATCCATCTTTTGCCTCTTAATTTCCTTCGTAGATCTTAGGGTTAGGTCAGATTCATTGAATCTTCCTACTTTATGTTCTTCATCTTCTTTTCTAGAAAACATCTCAAATCTCACAAAGATTTACAATAAAACATTTTACAGTGCATTCAATGCTTTCGTACAATCAATAAATAAAGTCAACACATTTTACATAATCCAAGAATTCAACAATGTCGGCTACAAATCTGAATTCTCTTCAAATATAAAAATATTGACGCTCGGTTAATACTATGTTCAACTTCTCGGTCTTCTCTTAGAAAGCTCGGTCAATGCTAAAAATTGTTTCCTCGGCAAACATTGTCTTCCTCGACAATTAACTAATGTTCAGTCAACACTAAATTTGGTCAGCATACACTAACTCGGTCAACACTAACATCACTTGTCTTACACTAGATTTCTTCACTTTTCCTCGGTTAAGCCTACTAGTTTAGTCTTCATTCTTTACTAGGATAAACAATACATTGTCTCATCATTGTGCAACATAATCAAGTAGTCTTTGAAGTATCAAGATAACTCAACCTTTCCTTAGGTGCTATTGTTACCATCCTTGCTTTCCCTCCTTCAGAACAATACAATAGATATAGTACTTTTCTAAGTAGCAACAGTCTTACCAGTTAAGGTTTGACATCAATGAAAATACAAAAATTTCTTCAACTAAAGTTTCAACATAGTTACCATTCCTCTTAACACAAGAAGTTGCTCTCTGACCAATGTTCTCTATGTTCCTAATTTTACTAGAAATCTTTTGGTTGGTAGTCAACTTTTAAATCACAGTGATAGAGAGACTCCTATATTTCTCTTGAGTCACTTAGAACTCTTCCTAGGTCTCTTCCAAGACCTCTTAGTGCTTCCTCAACCCACCCTTACACACTTGGAAAGAACTAATTCTTTCCCTCTTCTAAGGATATTCCTATCTTCAAGGGGTTACTCACTTTGTCTTCCAAAAGATTTCTATTCGGCCATGTTCTTCAAGCCCCAACCAATGGTTTGAATTGTAGGAGGCTAAGGGATTCTTCAAAATCCAATCCTAACTCCTAATTTGGGTCCCTACTTGCCAATTCCATCCATTTCTCCATCTCTCTCTAGATTCCTATGATTTAGGCCTTATAGCCTTTTTGCCACAATTAGGCTTCCTAAAATTTAGGATTCACCTTTGTTATTAAATCTTCTCAAAGAACCCCCAAATGTATGTTGGCAGTTCACAGATATGTCCTAAGACCTACAAGATTTTCTTGGTCTGGGGTCCCAACTTTGTCTGTACACCCCATTTTAGAATTAGGGCCTTGTACTAGGTTTTAGACCAGTCTTTGGTTTCAAAACATGGACATGTGACTTCTTTCACACTCCTCCTAGTTCTTGAGTACCTATAGATCACTAAAAAACACATTCTTGGCCTTCTTGGCTCATGACACTATCCCTCCTACAATATTTCTAATCAAACTCCTGGTCTTCCTAGTCGGGCTTCACACACAGCTCACCTAGGGAAAGACCTTAAAAATCAATGCATGCATCTTTAGAGCCCAGACTTGATGCATCTTGAATCTCATTAACCCTAGTCTCCATTCCCAAAAGGTCATACAGGAACTATGGTGGGAAATGGAGCTAGGCTCACATCTTTCATACACTATCAAAACTAGACAGAAAACTATGAACAACTAAATGCTTTGAAAACTCAACTAAAGAACAAACTAAAAGCTTAAAACACACTATTACATGTTTAAAAATTAATTCCACAAGCTACAATTGATACATTAATCCATGCAAGACTTAGGTTATCACTATTACACAAATCTTCACTTCATTCACAGTAAGAACTTCCTATTATAGTATATCAGGCCGTACATAAATGACCACCAACCCCTAAATTAGGGTTTTCTTTGCATATATAGTCTTATCTCATGTTTCTAACTCCTTAGACAACCCTAATCCTTCTTAGACACTGAAACCCTTAACACAAACCCTTGTTGTCAGCAACTTTTGAAAAGTTGCAAATGTTGCACAAGCAACATTTTTACATCTTTTACAACATTTCACTTTTTAAGTGACTTAAATCCAACCTAACCTATCTAACCTCAGTTAGACCACCTTGGGTATCAAAAGACCCTAAATTTATTAATCACGTCATTTTTCCACCTGATATCATTATCAAGTATAGTGCATTAATTGAGCCAGTTTGAAGTTCCTTAGCCTAGAAATGAACACTAAACAGGACTGTCACACACCACACCTAGTCCACATGACCTTATATATATAAAAATCCCTTCTAGAGGGTTTTTGACATCCTTTCACACCAAAAATGAGATAGCCAACTGGATTCCTAGGGGTGCTCCGGCACCATTCTGCCAAGGCTAAGAAATTAAGTCACCTCTAGTGACAAGAGTTTAGGATCAACTCCATATTTCTTCAATGCATTCTCTCCTACCCAAGTAGCTTTAGCTTCTAATTTCCCCTACCACTGAATCAGATCTTCCTTGTAGCTACCTCTTTTGGTCTAATATCTTCACTACCACCGACAAAGATGTTGTGGAAATCTGAACATCCTTGATGATGCCTCCACTGTCAGACTATGACTCTGAATTTGCTAGTGTAGGTCCTTTGTACTATATTAGATCCTTAACATTAAACATAGGATACATTGCCAAGTGTGATGGCAAGTCTATTTTATAAGCATTTTGGCCATATTTTGTAAGAATATTGCAAGGACCTATCCTTCTCATCTGAAGTTTGGTGGGGATTCCCTTTTACAACCTAGATTTGTTAATATGTACCATCATCAGATCACCCTCAACAAACTAAATGTCTTTCCTTCCTTCATCAACTTTGGCTTTCAGCTTTTGTGTAGCCTCTTGGAGCCACTTCTTTACTTGGTCATGAACCTCCTTCATTGATTGAGTGAAGACTTTTGCATATGTACTCCTACCTTCCTCATTTTCCAAGCGGCTTAACTCACACACACCTCTAGGATTTAGCCCATAAATAATTTCAAAAAGGCTTTTCCCTATTTTTTTATTCACATTGTCATTGTAGGCATACTCTACCTATGGTAATAGTTGATCCCACATCACTCCATACTCCTTTGTCAAGCATCTAAGGAGATTACATAGCACTCTATTAATAACCTCAGTCTGACCATCAATTTGGGGATGGTAGGATGATCTAAATTATAGGTTAGTACCTAATCTCTTCCATAGGGTCTTCCAAAAATGGCCCATAAATTTGACATCTCTATCAGAGACTATGCTTAGGGGCAAGCCATGAATCTGTACTAGCTCTTTAAAGAAAAAATGTGTAGTATGGCTAGCATGATGAGTGGTTTTCCAAGCAATGAAGTGGATCATCTTGCTAAACCTATCTACAACCATAAATATACTATCTAAACTAGTCTTGGTTCTCGAAAATCCAATAATAAAATCCATACTAATGCATTCCCAAGGCCTGCTAGGAATGGGAAAAAGGTTGATACAAACATGCATTAGATGAGGTACCTTTAGCTTTTTGACATATCAAGAATTGTTCCACATAATTCCTTATATCCTTCTGCATCCTAGGCCAATAATAGAACCTTTTCACTAGTTCTAGTGTTTTTTTTAGGCCAAAGTGCCCACTCAAGCTCCCATTGTGCTTCTCTTGGATCACATTCTCCCTCATAGATCCTTTAGGAACACATAAATATCCTCCTCTAAACAAGAGATCATTCTAAATCGTATAGTCTACAAATTGACAATGGAAATGATTTTTCAATTCCTTACATACCTTGTATGCTTCTGCAAAGTCCTCATCTCCTTCATAAAGCTCTTTGAAGCTCTCTACTTTGTAACTGTACCTCTTGGACTGTAAAAAGTCTCCTACTCAAGGCATTAGCCACCTTATTCAATTGTCCTTTCTTATGGTTTATAATGAATGTATGGACTTGCAGATATTCCATCCATTTGAGATGCCTATTGCTCAACTTCTCCTAAAAATTGATAAAACTCAATGCCTCATTATCAGTGTACACCACAAATTCTTTAGGCAGAAAATAGTGCCTCCATTTCCTCAAGGATTGCACCAATGCATATAACTCTAGGTCATAATAATAATACCTCTTCTTAGCCTCATCCGGCTTCTCACTATAGAATTCTACTAGTCTATTCTCTTGATTCAGCACTACCCCAACTGCTATGCCACTTGCATCACACTCTAAGGTGAACAACTTATCAAAGTTTGGCAAAACCAATATAGGATGTGTAGCCACTCTTATCTTCAATAACTCAAAACCTTTTCTAGCCTCTCGAGTCAACTTGAAGTTAGATTTCACTCCACCTTTAATTAAATTTAAGACTAGTGCACATATCTCACTAAAAAATTTAATAAACTTCCTATAGAATTGGGCAAGTCCATGGAAACTCCTTACCTCAATGCTTCTTGTAGGTGTTGGCCAATTGAGTATTTCTTCCACCTTGCTAGGATCCATCTTCAAGGTTCCTTGGGACACCATAAAGCCAAGATAGATCAACTCTTGCTTCATAAATTCACACTTTTCCAAGTTAATGGACAACTTTTCCTCATGGAATCTCTTCATCACAATCTGCAACTGTTGGAGGTGTTCTTCTTTAGTCTTGCTAAAAATTAGGATATTATCTAGGCACACAACTACAAACTTGCCTATGTAGTCTTTCAACACCTCATTCATCACCCTCATGAAGGTGCTTGGAGAATTAATACACCCAAAGGGCATGACCAACCATTCATAGAGCTATTATGTGGTCTTGAAAGTAGTCTTCCACTCATCTCCCTCCTTAATCCTAATTTTATGGTACCCACTCTTCAAATCCAACTTGGTGTAGTACAGTGCCCCTCCCAAATAGTCCATAAGATCTTCAATACTAGGAATAGGAAATCTATACCTTATGGTGATCCTATTAATTTTTCTTGATTCTATACAAAACCTCCACTTACCTCATTTCTTTAATGCTAGGACTACTAGTATTGCACACTGGCTAATTCTTTTCCCAATTATTCCTTGGTCCAATATCTCTTGCACTTGTCTAGCTATGTCCTTGTTTTGGTCAAGAATCATCTTGTATGCTTCTTTGTTTGGAAGAGATGCTCTTGGTATGAAGTCAATATAATGACTTATGGCTCTAGGAGGTGGCAACATGGTAGGTGAACCATCACTAACTATGTCCTTAAACTCCTTCAATAACTCTTGCACTTCATTAGGTAATGGTGCTTGTTTCTCTATCTTCTCTTCACTAGGCTTAATCATGACAACATAGTGTGTCCCTTCTCCATTCTTTACACCTTGAATGTACTCTTTACCTCCTTGTAATAGGATGTTAGGTCTTGCTAATGTAGAACCCTCATCATCCATGAGTGACTGAATCCTATATGTGATCCCATCTTTCTTGAAATTATAGGAGTTCATTTCTCCATCATGAACTATTTTCCTATCAAACTGTCATGGCCTACCTAAGAGTAGGTGGAATGCATCCATTGGAAGTATATCACACAAGATTATGTCCACATATTTCCCTATTGAGAAATAAACCCATGCTTGCTCATTTACAAGAACATGTTCATCCTTATTTAACCATGTGACTCTATAAGGGTTTGTATGAGGTATTTTGGTCAATCCTAGTTTACTGACTCCCTCCTCTAAGATGATGTTGTCAGTAGACCCTAAGTCTATAATCATCTTGCAGACTTTGCCACGTATCTTGCACTTCACTTTGAAAAATGCTCTCCTTTGTTTAGCTTCCTCTTTGACAGGCTCCTTAATGAGAATCCTCCTAATCATAAGATTCTCCCCACTCTCTAAATCAAGGTTAATTTAAGGAGATTTAATACTACTAGTCTCTTCTTGGGCTATTTATTTTACCCTCTTCTCACCATGTGAACTAGAAGCCTTCTTAGGGAATCTATAGGTCAGATGACCTAGTTGGTTGTAATGAAAGCATTTCATGGTTGCAAAGTTTGAGGCTCTGCCTAAACCTCCAAACCTGCCTCTTCCTCCACCTTGGAAGCCTCTTCCTCTATTCATACCTCCTCTACCACTAGTTTCATTAGCTATCTCTATCAGATTGGACTTTCCTTGAGCTATAAACTCATTGCTCTTGCCTACAAAAATGCCTCTATGTCCTCTATTTCCTTTTCCTCTACCTCGTCCTCTTGAGGTCTAGTCATGCTTCTTCTTTCTTTTCTCCTCTATTTTTAGAGCCATTTAATAGAATTCTCTCACACTTTTGAAGGTAGTGTTGCTATATTTTTACTCATTCTTAGATTGGAGACCTAATTACTAGATGAGGCTACAATCCCCTAGTTTGTGTTATTAGGTGATCTTCTTTAAGTTTCTATTCATTTCATTTAGAAGAGTACATGAAAGTAAAAGGAAATGAACAACATCTAAGCTACAGATGCATGTATGTATACTGTACAAATGGGAAAGAACTGAAAGGAGAAACATCTATCTGAGCTCACATAAACCATGAGCATAGCCATCACCAGAATTGAATGAATGAATATACATATACATAAAGAAAATGATTAGATACTGGGGTACTAGACATTTCTGGTAGTGGTGTCTGGATCCAGTCCTGTCTAGAGAGCTCCTGAGATCCAGAACTTGCAAGAAAGAGAAGAAGGGATATGGGTTAGATCCAATGGATCTATGTAATGGCTAGTATCACAATATCTATAGAATGCATATGTACACTCAACCATGCACCTCTAAAAAAGGCTATGCTCAGGGCATGTGCATAAGGCTCCAAAGAACAAGAGGCACCATGTTTTCACTGACATGTTTGTTTCATGTGCAGATACAGGAGGAGCTGATCCAACCATGAATTCAATGAATGACCTTGGCCCTTGATGCAGATCATGATATATAAATCTAGGTTTCCTATCAAGTGATCACATCAAGGGCCAAGAGCACACATTGTACAAAACAAAGATGAATCAACTGAAGCATGGTCAGGGCACAGACAGATCCAAGAAGAATTTATCAACTCAAAATACTAAAGAGAATAAGAATGGCATGTCATCATGTGGAATAGTGATGGAAACATAGTGGAACTTCAATAAAGAGACTCAACATGTCATAGTATCCGAAACAATAGATGCTTCATACATAACAATACATCATACTATAAAGAGGGCTCTTTTCATACAAAGGATAAACAATCTACATAGTATCATCTTTGCTTTGGCATGCAATATATTCATATATGCAAGCATACTAAAGGGGTGGCATCACCACAAGTGTTCCTATGATAGAGAATGCACTCCAAGATAATGGTGTAATGATGTAGCTCACTAGTTTGTCCTAACAACATAATGCATAGCCAGGAACATACAAGCCTCTACATCACATCAATGTTGAAACCCACAACATTCACAGTGATCAATGTAAGCCAACATTGGTGCCCAAGGTTCACCAACTATGTAGAGACATATTCAAGATGCATATAGAAGTGCCAAAATCAAGCTAGCTCACCAGATATCCAAGAAATAACACACATCCCTTCATGGCACCAAGCTCTCGGGCTCCACAAAGATGGGCACCAGTGATGAAAAATAATGACAATGCAAACAATAGTGCTTGTGCAGCAATGAAGATCCATTACATGTAAGACATAAAGCAGTGCAATGAGTGTAGGCTCAAAGCAAGTAGTGAATACGGGCCTTGAGCATTTCAAATATGTAAATAAGCATGCCATGAGTCACCAAGCCTTCACAAGCTATGAACTCTCACCAATTTCAATACCCTATTGCATCCCAAAGCTCAAAACATGATATAAAGAGAGGAAAGATAGGAACACAAAGCATGTAAATGGGCTACCATTACCATGAACTAGTCAACTAACATGCTCTAGCAAGCTCATGGCATGGTCATTCTAAAAGAAACAATGACATCGATGCCCTAATCCTAGCATTCACAGGTCATCCAAGGATACAATAAGAATACCGAATGATAATAGAAAAATCATTTCACATATTTCATAGAACACATATCAAGGATGAATCCAAACATCATGATCATGGCACCAATCTCATGGGTTGTGCAAACCCGATGCTTCTACAAGAAAAGAGAAAATGTAAGCATTAACAAATGGAGCCATGCTTGATTTCTGATCAGCATAATTGAACAGAATCAAAATAGCGACCTACATCAATACAAATTGGTTACCACCATTCATAGTTCATGGGCTGAACAGTTGCTAAATGCATGGAGGTATGATGGCACAAGATTTTTATAATGATACCTAAGACATGTCATTCAAACAAAAAAAATAGTAGAGCTCATGGTCCTTCATGGTATGAACATGGCAAGACAACAACACATTCGAGACCGTTGTACTCCACAGGCTATGTTGGAGATGCACATTTGACAATCGGTCAAGAAGAAAACAAGGACCACTACCTATGGGCATATGCATGGAGGAGACATCAAAAGGAATGTTATGAGGCTGAGCTTGACTCATCAAATTAGTGCCATAGTGTGTTTAAACATAGCAATTTCAATATCCCAAATAGCACATGGGCCACATAGAAGCTATAAAATGGAACACTGATGTGTGGTGCCCTAGCTCAATCTCATAGGTCATTAAGCACAACAACAACCAACACTCCATAGTGGATTGGCATCCATGAGCATGACAACAGCAAGTCATAAAGCCCACGGTCACTCAATGTGGAACTAAGCCAAATCAAAACATGACACCATGAAACACAACAATAATGCTAGGGTCCATGAGCAAATGCCATAGTCTATAGTCCCAATGGATGTTCAAATATTAAATACATATTCCCTAGTATGCTCATGGGTTGTGCATAAGAAATACCAAAAGCCACAACAAAAAATAGTAAGGAGCGTAAGGTGGATACATTGATGCCCTAACTACAGAATGGGCTATGTATAAAAGGAGTAGTAGTGACCAAACATCAATATTAATGCCATGAACCATGCAGTGACAGGATGAATCAAAAGATGATGCCCTAGCTTGAAAAATACCAATACATATTCATTACCCCGTGCATTACGTAATACAATAAAATGTTGAGAATTTCAAATGCAATTCCAGTGTTGTGCCCTAGTTGGAAATGAAATAGTAATAGTGAGTCTATGTTGTGAAGTGCCATATTCATGAGGTTGAATACACACTCACAGGCATACAATACTAGTGCCCTAATCTATTCATAAAAATGATGCCAATGATTCTAAATCATACACAGATGCCATGAATACTTGGGAAGCTGAATATAATCAAAAGGGACATTGAAACAACAGTGCCCTCATGATGTAGAGTTCAACTTCTTGATAGTAAAAATAAAATGAAAAATACAGAGAATTCATCACTGAACCCTCAGAATTGAAACTAGATGCAGAATAATGAAAGAAATCAATGCCTACCTCATGTTGATGATGCCACGAGTCCAGGATAGTTGTTTCCAAGCCCAAGTTTAGTGAAGTGCCAGCAAGGTTGGAAGCTTGCCAAATGTTGAAAAAGAAAGTTCACAGTGCTAGCGGTTTCCATTCTTCTGGGAGAAGGGTTTTGATAAAATGGTCATTTTAATTGATTTTCCCCTTTTTTAGGGTTGAGGATTTATTGTCCATTTTATTTTTCTATGTCTTCCGAGCATGATGGGGTTTGATGGTCATTAGGTTGGGTTTTAATCCTAGGTTGAATGCTACATATTGATGGATTTAATTTAATAAATGTAATAGGTCATCAAATGTGCTTTCCCCATAATTGGGTTGAGAGTCATTTGTTTGACTTAAGATAAAAGTTTAATCTATGTTTTTAGAATCTTAGGAGTTAGATTTTAATGTGCAAGTTATGGCCTATTATTTATTGTAATTTTGATAATGGCATTTTTATAGGCCACTGTCAGAATCCCATTTTTGGCATATGATTTAGTGGGTAGAATAGTATTCTTTGACTATCTTCTTTTAGGGTGCCACTTTCCTCACCCCCCTAGAAATTTGGGAATCTAGCATTTGAATTATGATGCAACCTCATGGGTCCATTTTTGACCTTTTTCTATTCTTAGGAGGTAGTGGAGTTGGAATGCAGATTCATTATTTTTAGTTTATATACCTCTCACTTTCAGTGATTGAGGTTAGCTTTTCATTTTTTTTCTTTAAAATGAGTGTTGTAGCTCTAAGAGACACAATTGTACTTAGTTTCTTTTCACCAATAAAAAATTGATCCTTCTTGTTCCTCTACAATTTTAGGTTTACTTTTTGGAATCATATGTAGGATTACTGTGATCTCCTTATATCCTTAATCTGCATGTTGAATCCAAGTTGATGTTCAAAAATTCATCTTAATTTAGTAGTGTGACTTGTGTGCAATCAAGAATATTAGAATTGTGAAGATTTCTTACTTTTCTGCATTTCAAGTACCTTGTTTCATTAAGGGCTTAAGAAAGCAAGATTAAGTTGTGAGTCAAGTTTTGTTTTGCTGATTGAAGTAGACTTATTTCAGTTGAAAATCTCTTTTCAAATTTAGTGGATCACCTTTGTTTCATTCAAATTGTAGTTGTTTAATTTCATGTACCTTCTCTCCCTTTTCCTTCAAAGTTTAGATAAGTTTTAGGTGATTCAAAGGGAAGCCGACCCTTAATCTGAAGGTCTATTCTCTAATTGGTTATCCACAACTTGAGAATAGTCCCATGTTTCAGAATGTTTGAAATCATACCTGACAACTCTAATCTTGTTTCATGCAGATCAATACTTAAGCTTATGAGTGGGATCCCAACCAGGCAGAGTAAGAATCCTTTTGTGTATACAAAGCTACCATCCATCAAGAAGAGGTCTAAAGCAGCCCAAATTAGTGCATTAAAATCTACAAATCCTACCCCTAACCCTACTCCTAGTCCTTCTCGCATTCCTGCAACCACTCCGCAAATTCAGCTAGTGCAAGTAGCACCAACAATTCAAGCTCCCCTTAATCCTCCAATGGCTAGACAACATCCTTTTGTGGCCTTTAATCAAGGCAGCCCCTTGAATTTCCAGCAGCATAATGACATACCCATATCAGCCCTTAAAAGTTTGCCTATTTTTACAAGAGAGGATCAAACCTCTACTATTGAGCATATAAGAGATGTAGCATCCCTTTGTTCCCTTCATAATATAACCTAGGATAATATGGCTGTGAGGTTATTGGCAGCTTCCCTCAAAGGTAAAGCATTGCAATGGTTTAGAGGCTTAGCAGTTGGTTCTATAGCTGATTAGGATGGGTTGGGTCAAGCCTTGACCAATCAATTTGAGGATAAATCAGATCATCTCTCATTAGTTGAGCATTTGAATACTATTAAAAGGTCACCCCAAGAATATATGATGGATTTTAACTTTATATTTCAAAGGACATGGAATAGAATACCAACCACAGTTAGGCCTTCGAGCCAACATGCTTTTCTATACTATCTAAGAACCCTTAACAATGATATCTCTATTATGATGTAATCTATGGGAGGGACTAATTTACCAACAGCATATTACCTTGCCATAAGAGCTGAAAATAGCCTAATCCAAGCAGGAAAAATAGCCCCAAGGCCTCCAATGCCTATTTTCCCTGAGCTTCACCCAGTTCCTGAAGCAATCCCAACCTTGGCATCTATTCCACCTCTCCCAAATCCTCTTCAAAAAGTTGCTAGCTCAGTTGTGAATCAATCCCAAGAGCTGAACGAGATCAAAAAGGCCTTGCAAAAAGTTACTAATGACCTAGTTAGTCTAAAGAAATAGAAGTCCCAACCTTACCAACAACCATATCAACAGCCTTATCAGTAGCCCTATCAAAATCATTACTAGTAGAATAGGCCCCAATACCAACAAGGCCAGCAAGGCCAAGCAAGAAATTATAGCCAAAAGGCCAGCTAGCCTTATAATCCTAACACTCCTAGTGCTTCTAGAGAGCTGGTTCCTGTAGCTTAGAATAATATGCAACAAGAATACCAATGGGGCTACCGATGTAATCAGCAACACATCCAAGGAATGTATCCTAATGGGTATGCTCAGGCCCTCATGGTGCAGAACAAAGTGATGATGCCTCAGGAGATGGTTCAAGAGCCAAAATTTCCACAAGGTCTAGTTGTTACGCCAAATGAGTTGCAGACACCTGAGGTGGCACTAGTGAATTTCTAAAAAGAAGATTTTTGCAGGGTGAATTTTTCACCAAATGATAACCCAAGCTATATCCCAGTTGCAGCCAACACAAGGTCTAAGAAGAAGGCTTTGGAGATTGAACAAGTGGCCTCTACTAGTTCACAGGCTCCTGTTGTGAATCCACAACCCAAAGTAGTTCAAGCTCCAGTCCTAAACTAGTCAAAAGAGGCTAAGGAACTAATCAAGGCAGCTACACAGTTGGTGTCTACACAAATAGAGATTGCTGCACCAAAAGGATAGTCTAAAGTAAATTTGGGATCTTTTAATATTGTGGAGCAGATGAAGAAGACCTCTATCAATGTGCCTTTAATGGAAACCCTAGTGATCCTTGGATAAAAGGAGCTAATACTTCATGAGTTGGCTAAGATTTCATCAAACCAAGAAGGTGTTTCAGAGCAGCCCAGAGTCCTAGTGGCTGAAACACCTCAAAAGGAGCAGCAAACCAAAGAAACCAACTTGTAGCCCATTGTTACCCCATAGGTTAAGCCTCCTCCTTTCTATGTAAGTCTTATTTTTGGGGACTTCCTGGTTCATAATTGTATGATAGATTCAAGAGAAAGTAGTTCTATGATTTCTAAACAGTTAGCAAATCTACTAGGATTGTCTGATGAGCCAATAGATAGGCCTGTTGTTCAGTTGGATGGGTCATCAGTTAGTACCTTGGGATTCATTAAAGACCTAAGCCTCACTCTACATGAATGTCCCAATTTCTCCATTCCCCAAGATGTCTATGTCATAGATCTACCTCCTCATTTTTCTATTTGTCTAAGCAAAGAGTTCACTGCTAGGTTGGGGGGATATCTCTCAGCTGATTGGTCTCACCTATACTTGAAAACTAGATACAAGACTAGAGTTAGAATCAAGTTTGAGGCTTTTGCAAAAATCCATGCTGAACCTTATACCCCAAGCCCTATAAATGCCAATTTGATGTTTCATGAACAAGACCCAAGTGATTCTAGGCTTGAAACCATTATTGGAAAGATTCCTGATATTGTCCTAGATGAGTGGGCTGAAAGAGATTTGGAGGAGAATAACCCTTTTAGAAACATGGAAATTTCTATCATTGGAATGTATATCATTCATGAAGAAGGTTCTGTGATTCCAGATTTGATGAAGGAAGACAAGCATTCTAGAGATCAGAGTGATGATTTGTGGCAGTTGTTTTTTGATGGTGCCAAAAGCAAAGTTTCTTCAGGAGGAGGAGTTGTCCTAATTTCTCTAGAAGGGCAAGGGTATTACTTTGTAGTTCATTTTTCTTTTAGCTGTACTAACAACACGACAGAGTGTGAGGCTTTGATTCATGGTTTAGAATGGGCTAGGCAAAGAGGAATCAAATGCCTAGAAGTTATAGGTGATAGTGAGTTAGTGGTCAATCAGATTCATGGTACTAATCTCAAAAAAAATTATACACTTAAGATGTATACACACAAGGTTTGGGATTTAATAGAAGATTTTTGTGCTTTTAATCTTGTTGCTATCCCAAGAAATTAGAACAAACAAGAAAACAAGCTAGCTACCATGGGAGTAGAATATGATATCCCAAAAGGGATCACAAGTCCCAACTCGCAGCATGTAAAGGTTCTAGTAAGGCCATCTATACTAGACAATCAGGTGAGCAGGCAAGTCTTTGAAAATGATGAACAGATTTTAAAATTTTTGATAGAAGAAGCCAAGTTTTCTAAAGTTAACTAGAACAAACATGCTCACCAGTATAATGACCAAATGCTATAGTTGAAAAGTAATAAGCTGCCTAAGGGACTAGTCACACTTGAGTCCATATTTAACTCTGATGATCAGCTCAGAGGAGACAAGGCTAGTATGGCAGTCAAAGAAGAACACTACCAGTCTATGGAAGTTCTCAAGGACAAATCCCTTAAGCTTGGAAAGGTATGAACTCGGCTAGAAAAGAAAGCCTTTGTTTCATTATGTCAAGAGTTTAGTGATATTTTTGCATGGGAATACTATGATCTGAAAGGATTTGATCCCCACTTAGCCTAGCACACCATTGAGCTAGAACCCCATGCCAAAACAGTGAGACAAAAGTAGAGGCCTATCAACCCTAAGTTAGAAGTCTTGATGAAAACAGAGTTGAGAAAGATGATTGAGGCCAATATTATTTTTCCCATTAAACACACCTCTTGGGTTTCCAATCTAGTACCAATTAGGAAGAAGAATGGTGAAATTCAGTTATGTGTGGATTTCAGAGACCTTAATAGAGCCTCCCTCAAAGATCATCACCCACTACCTTCCATGGAACATATTTTACAGTTTGTCTCAGGGTCTGATAGATTTTCTTTGTTAGATGGCTTTTCTAGTTATAACCAGTTCCTGGTTAAAGAGGAAGACCAATATAAAATAGCATTCACCACCAAATGGGGCACCATGGCATACAGGAAGATGCCTTTTGGGCTGTCTAACACTAGTGCTACATTTCAGAAAGCCATGGAGATGGCATTTGCTAGTTTAATGAACAAGTTTGTTCTAGTTTATTTGGATGATATAACTATCTTTTCAAAAGACACTAATGATCACCTAGTTCATTTGAGACAGATCTTTGAAAGGTGTAGAGAGTTTGGAGTTTCATTAAATCCTAAGAAGTGCATTTTTGTTGTCCATGAAGGCAGATTACTAGGACATATTATTTCTAAGCAAGGGACAACCATTTATCCTGAGAGGATAAAGGCCATCATGGCACTACCCCTGCTAGCTCACAAGAAGGGACTACAGAGTTTTCTTGGAAGAATCAACTTCTTAAGAAGTTTCATTCCAAATGTTGCAGCACTACTAAAGCCTATGACCCAAATGCTAAAAAAAGAACTGAACCTTCCATTGGACAAATGAAGGAAAAAGGTGTTTTGAAAAAGTCAAGGAAGCAATTGCCTCTACTCCTACTCTAGTAAACCTTGAATTTTCTAAATATTTTATCCTATATGCTTTTGGAGACACTGATAGTGTCTCTGCCATGTTAGTTCAACAAAATGTTGAGAAACAAGAACAACCAGTAGCTTTCTATAGCCAAGGTCTAGATTCTTATGAACTTAATTACACTCCTATAGAAAAACATGTCCTAGCAATTTTGAGGAGTTTAAAAAAGTTTAGGCACTTGTTATCCAATAACATAGTGCACCTGATGGTTGCTCATCCTTGCATAAAAGATTTCCTGCTGAACAAAGACCTAAGCCATAAGAGGGCTGGTTGGGTCACCAAAGTCATGGAATATGACATTCAGATTAAGTTGACCAAGCTGATTAGAGGAAAGGGGCTTTGTGAGCAGCTCAATGAAGGATTATTATACCCAAACCAAAAAAAAGAGGAAGTTGTTCTAATGAACCAGAATGCAGGATAGAACACAAGCTGGACAGCAGAGATGAGACATTATCTTTCAACTAGTAAGTGCCCTTAAGGCCTTGAAAGGAGTAAAAGAAGGTAATTTAGACTCCAAGCTATCCCATTTATCATTATTGATGATGTTTTGTATACAAGAGATCATAGTGGTGTCTTATTAAGATGTGTTGAAACTAGCCAAGTAGACAAAATACTGGAAGAATTTCATGATGGAGATTCTGGAGGACACTTTTCAGCTAGAACCACTACTCTAAAAGTGATGAGAGTTGGGTACTATTGGCCTAGCCTATACAAAGATGCATTTGATTAGGTAAGGAAATGCAAGAATTGTGCTTTGTTTGCTGGAAAAAAAAAGTTAGTAGCCCTCCCTCTTCATCCCATCAAGGTAGAACAACCATTCTCAAAATGGGGATTGGTTTTTATTGGACCTATCAACCCTCCATCTAGTGCTGGACACAAGTGGATACTCACTGCTATAGACTATTTTTCCAAGTGGACAGAGGCTATAGCACTAAAGGAAGCAAATGAGACCTCTATCCTAAACTTCTAGAAAGACATTGTGTCTAGATTTGGTACTCTAGATTCTATCATTTTAGACAATGCTATGGCATTCCTGGGAACAGAATCTCAGAATGGGCACTCAAGCATAATATCTTCCTGAGTACCTCTTCTAACTATTACCCTCAGGGTAATGGTCAAGCAGAGTCAACAAACAAGAACTTTTTGAGAATCATCAAAAGGACTACAGAAGGAAACCAGAGGGATTGGCATAGCAAGCTGAAGTTGGCCCTATGGGCAGATAGAATAACACCTAAGAGGTCTATAGGTAACTCACCCTATACACTTGTATATGGGAAAGAAGCTAGGATTCCTTTGTCTACTAAGTTTCCTACTTTGAGCTTAATCAAGGAAATTGATCTTATGGAAGAGGATGATATGCAAGTCAGGCTTGTTGAACTAGTTGAGCTCGAAGAAACAAGAAAGCTAGCACTAGAGAACCTGGAAGCTCATCATTCTCAGATGAAGAAAAGCTTTGATAAGAAGGCCACACCTAAGGTTTTGAGGGAAGGAGACCTTGTCCTCAAGTGGGATGAAGCAAAGTACAAACTAGGGAGGCATACTAAATTTGATGCCATATGTAGTGGGCCTTTCATGGTGATTGGATGCAAAGCCCATAATGATTTTCAGTTGGCTAGTATGGATGGAGAGGAGCTACCCATTCTAGTGAATGGGATTCACCTCAAGGCTTGTTTTTGAGGTCTATTTATACCATGTACACTACTAAGTTAGAGGTTTCCAGTTTTCTATGTTCCCTAAGTTCCTAGCACAAGTTAGTTTTCAGTTGCCTTTAGTTTGTTTTTCAGTTTGGTGTGCAATAAGCCAGAGAGCCTATCTCTAGCAGTTAGCAATTTTTTTAAAGAAGGGTTGATTTTTCAAAAGGGATAAGTTTAGTTTGAGGCTATATGACTATGTGCCCAATGGATTTCTAAGGAAATTGGTTAGGATGCTTAGCAGGCAAGCACCCCAAAGAGGTCACCAGAATGTTGCTATATTTTTACTCATTCTTAGATTGGAGACCTAATTACTAGATGAGGCTACAATCCCCTAGTTTGTGTTATTAGGTGATCTTCTTTAAGTTTGTGTTCATTTCATTTTGAAGAGTACATGAAAATAAAAGGAAATGAATAGCATCTAAGCTACACATGCATGTATGTATACTGTACAAATGGGAAAGAACTGAAAGGAGAAACATCTATCTGAGCTCACACAGACAATGAGCATAGCCATCACCAGAATTGAATGAATGAGTATACATATACATAAAGAAAATGATTAGCTACTGGGGTACCAAACATTTCATGGTAGTGGTGTCTGGATCTGGTCCTATCCAGAGAGCTCCTGAGATTCAGAACCTACAAGAAAGAGAAGAAGGGATATGGGTTAGATCCACTGGATTTATGCAATGGCTAGTATCACAATATCTACAAAATGCATATGTACACTCAGTCCTGCACCTCTAACAAAGGCTATGCTCAGGGCATGTGCATAAGGCTCCAAAGAACAAGAGGCACCATGTTTTCACTGACTTGTTTGTTTCATGTGCAGATATAGGAGGAGCTGATCCAACAATGAATTCAATGAATGACCTTGGCCCTTGATGCAGATCATGATATAAAAAAATCTAGGTTTCCTGTTAGGTGATCACATCAAGGGCCAAGAGCACACATCATACAAAAAAAGATGAATCAAATGAAGCATGGTCAGGGCACTGATAGATCTAAGAAGAATTTATCAACTCAGCATACTACAGAGAATAAGAATGGCATGTCATCATGTGGAATAGTGATGGAAAAATAGTGGCACTTCAATAAAGAGACACAACATGTCATATTATCCCAAACAATAGATACTTGATACATAATAGTACATCATATCATAAATAGGGCTCTTTTCATACAAAGGATAAACAATATACATAGTATCATCTTTACTTTGGCATCTAATATATTCAGATATGCAAGCACACTAAAGGGGTGGCATCACCACAAGTGTTCCTATGATAGAGAATGCACTCCAAGATAATGGTGTGATGATGTAGCTCATTGGTTTGTCCTAACAACATAATGCATAGCCAGGAACATAGAAGCCTCTACATCACATCAATGTTGAAACCCACAACATTCATAGTGATCAATGTAAGCCAACATTGGTGCCCGAGGTTCATGGGCTATGCAGAGACAAAGTCAAGATGCATATAGAAGTGCCATAATCAAGCTAGCTCATTGAATATCCAAGACGTAACACACATCCCTTAATGGCACCAAGAGCTCCACAAAGATGGGCACCAGTGATGAAAAAAAATGACAATGCAAACAATAGTGCTTGTGCAACAATGAAGATCCATTACATGTAAGACATAAATCAGTGCAATGAGTTTAGGCTCACAAAAAGTAGTGAATACGAGCCTTGATCATTTCAAAGATGTAAATAGGCATGCCATGAGTCAGCAAGCCTTCACAAGCTATGAACTCTAGATAATTTCAATACCCTGCTGCATGCCAAAGCTCAAAACATGATATAAAGAGAAGAAAGATAGGAACACAAAGGATGTACATAGGTTGGCATTACCATTAACCAGTCAAGTAACATGCTCTAGCAAGCTCATGGCATGGTCATTCTAAAAGAAACAATGACATCGATGCCCTGGTGCTAGCATTCACAGGTCATCCGAGGATACAATAAGAATACCAAATGATAATAGAAAAATTATTTAACATATTTCATAGAAGACATGTCAAGGATCAATCCAAACATCATGATCATGGCACCAATCTCATAGGCTATATAGACCCAACGCTTCTACAAGAAAAGAGAAAATGTAAGCATTAACAAATGGAGTCATGCTTGATTTCTGATCATCATAATTAAACAGAATCAAAACAATGAACTACATCAATACAAATTAGGCACCACCATTCATAGTTCATAGGCTAAACAGTTGCTAAATGCATGGAGGTATGATGGCAGAAGATTTTTACAATGATACCTGAGACATGTCATTCAAACAGAAAAAATAGTAGAGCTCACGGTCCTTGAGGGTATGAACATGGCAAGACAACAACACATCACAGACCGATGTACTCCACAGGCTATGTTGGAGATGCACATTTGACAACCACTGAAGAAGAAAAGAAGGACCACTGCTCGGGGGCCTATGCATGGAGGAGACATCAAAAGGAACATTATGAAGCTGAGCTTGATTCATCAAATTAGTGCCATAGTGTGTTTAAACACAACAATTTCAATATCCCAGATAGAACACGGGCCACATAGAAGCTATACAATGGAACAGTGATGTTCGGTGCCCTAGCTCAATCTCACAAGTTGTTAAGTACAACAAAAGCCAATGCTCCATAGCGGATTGGAATCCATAAGCATGACAACAACAAGTCATAAATCTTATGGTCACTTGGTGTGGAACTAAGCCAAATAAAAACATGACACCATGAAACACAATAATAATGCTAGGGTCCATGAGCATATGCCACAGTTTATAGACCTGATGAATGTTCAAATAGAAAATACATATGCCCTAGTATGCTCATAGGTTGTGCATAAGAAATACCAAAAGCCACAGCAAAAAAAAGTAAGGAATGTAAGGTGGATACATTGATGCCCTAGCTACAGAATGGGCTATGTATAAAAGGATTAGTAGTGACCAAACATCAATAGTAATGCCATGAACCACACAGTGACAGGATGAATCAAAATATGACGCCCTAGCTCAAAAAATATGAATACATATTCATTACCCCATGCATTACGTAATACAATAAAATGATGATAATTTCAAATGCAATGCCAATGCCATGCCCTAGTTGGAAATGAAATAGTACCAGTGAGTCTATGTAGTGAAGTACCATATTCATGAGGTCGAATACACACTCACAGGAATACAATACTAGGTCCCTAATCTATTCATAAAAATGATGCCAATGATTCTAAATCATACAAAGGTGTGATGAATACTCAGGAAGCTGAATACAATTAAAAGGAACATTGAAACAATAGTGCCCTCATGATGCAGAGTTCAACTTCTTGATACCAGTAAAAATAAAATGAAAAATACAAAGAATTCATCACCCAACCCTCGGAATTGAAACTAGATGTAGAATAATCAAAGAAATCAGTGCCTACCTCATGTTGATGATGCCGCAAGTCCAGGATAGTTGTTTCCAAGACCAAGTTCAGTGAAGTGCTAGCAAGGTTGGAAACTTCCAAATGTTGAAAGAGAAAGTTCATAGTGCCAGTAGTTTCCATTCTTCTGTGAGAAGGGTTTTGATAAAATGGTCATTTTACTTGATTTTCCCCTTTTGTAGGGTTGAGGATTTATCATCCATTTTATTTTTCTATGTCTTTCAAGCATGATGGTGTTTGATGGTCATTAGGTTGGGTTTTAATCCTAGGTTGAATGCTACATATTTATGGATTTAATTTAATAAATGCAATAGGTCATCAAATGTGCTTTCCCCATAATTGGGTTGAGAGTCATTTGTTTGACTTAGGATAAAATTTAAATCTATGTTTTTAGAATCATAGGGGTTATATTTTAATGTGATAGTCATGGCCTATCATTTATTGTAATTTTGACAATGGCATTTTTATAAGCCACTATCATAATCCCATTTTTGAGACATGATTTAGTGGGTAGAATAGTATTCTTTGACTCTCTATTTTTAGGGCCCCACTTTCCTTGTCCCCCTAGAAATTTGAGAATCTGGCATTCAAATTATGATGCAGCCTCATGGCTCCATTTTTGACCTTTTTCTATTCTTAGGAGGTAGTGGAGTTGGAATGCAAATTCCTTTTTTTTAGTTTATATACCTCTCACTTTTGGTGATTGAGGTTAGCTCTTCATTTTTTCTCTCTGATATGAGTGATGTATTTCTAAGAGACACAATTGTACTTAGTTTCTTTTCAACAATAAAAAATTGATCCTTCTTGTTCTCCTACAATTCTGGGTTTGCTTTTTGGAATCATATGTAGGATTACTGTGATGTCCTTGTATCCTTAATCTGCATGTTGAATCCAAGTTGATGTTCAAGAATTCATCTTAATTCAATAGTGTGACTTGTGTGCAATCAAGAATATTAGAATTGTGAAGATTTCTTCCTTTCCTGCATTTCAAGTACCTTGTTTCATTAAGGGCTTAAGAAAGTAGGATTAAGTTGTGAGTCAAGTTTTGTTTTGTTGATTGGAGTAGACTTATTTCAGTTGTAAATCTCTTTTCAAATTTAGTGGATCACCTTTGTTTCATTCAAATTGCAATTGTTTAATTTCATGTACCTTCTCTCCATTTTCCTTCAAAGTTTAGATAAGTTTTAGGTGATTCAAATGGAAGTCGACCCTTAATCTAGAGGTCTATTCTCTAATAGGTTACCCACAACCTGAGAATAGTCCCATGTTTCACAGGATTGCTAGGTTCAACACTTAGAAAATTGGGTGCAATCCTTAGTGACAACAGGTAGCAAGACTCGTGTCTTCTTGGATAGACCACTTGAGTCCATTCTGTTATCTAGAAAATCTTATACTCTCATCCTCCACTATGTTTGACCTTAAACACAACTTTTGAAACTCCTTAGTATATGCTTAGACATCTACGTCTTTCTACCTAAGGTTTTGTCTCCTTCTATGCAATTGAACCTCATAATCATCTTGTAAATAATTCCTCTTCAGCTTAGTCAACATGCTGTAATACCCCAAAAATGGGCTATAAGTTCATAAATCTCCTACATCTTCAATTCGAACGAAATTGACATCAAAGTCCTAATCTAAGGCACATGTAAACATCATCGAATCATAATTGATTATCTTAAATTCTACATCGGGGAATATTCCTAATCATCATAATTATTTGGCAATAAATCACATTTATCCTAAAATTTGATTAATTAAATATTTTGCATATTTAATTAATTAGATTTAATATTTGCCACTTAATTGTTTAATTAAATTTAATTCTATCTATTATTAATTGTATTATTTAATTTTGACAATAAATCAAAATTCCTATGAATAATTGATTAAATTCTTATTTAATTAATTAAAGCATGTTGTCATTATTTAATAATATAATTTTTAATAAAATTTTGGTAAAATAGTTAATTAACCCATAAATTAATTATTTTATTTCAAAAAGCAGTTAAGTTGAGAATAAATCACTTTATTTATTTATTAAATCATAATTATCCATGTGCACATTCAAGGACCAGTTAAACTCAAAATTGGAAAATCAATGCAAGTTGTTAGCTTTTTGAAACTCAACATCTTTTTGAGTTTTAAAGTGGATCTAAACTTCTAATTCCAGTTGAACTTTGCTTTTGCATGATTTTTGTGACTTAATTATCTGTTATTTAAAAATAACTCAAAAATCAACCTGAGTTATTTGAGTGATTTATGGCTTTTTTTCACAACCTCCAAAGCCTTGGATTTCTATAAAAACAAGGCTCAGCTCTTCATAATTCATCTCTCAATCATCTCTCAAATTTGCATCCACAAAATCTCATAATTTTGCAAGCTTACTTTGCCAAAGTCATCTACGAATTGCACAACTATTTTGAAGAATTGGAATTTGGAGAATCAAAGCTTATTGCGAATCAAGGTTATTGTGAGATCAATTTGTTTTTTTTTTACATTCATTTAGATTCTTTTTCATATCATTGTTAGATCATTTTAGCATATCAATTTCCATATTAGCATAGATTCATATTAGTTTTTATCATTCATATTGCATAGAAAATTCAAAAATATAGATTAATTATATTCAATTCATATCTAGATCAATTGCATTCAAATCCTTTGTTTAGGTGTCATCCAGGTCACTGATCTCGATAACAATCTGAGAACATTAATCTCGCACCTACTAGAAGGCAGTAAATCGCTTGGTTAAATTAGATTTCAATTTTCCACAATTTTGATTTTTGCTAACCTCTAATGTTTTACTGAAGTGTTGTGTCTATAGATCAGGTACAATTTTTATCTGACACATTTCTAGCACCCACCGTGGGGCCTTGAGCCTCATTCTCTTCATTTTTATCTAATTTTATATATTTTCGGTGTCACTTTTTCATCATTTTTGTGCAAATAGGAAAAACACCGCTTACGAGCAATTTGACGCCGCTTATGAGAAATTTGTTCACACCTACAAGCATTCTGCTTACGCCTGCAAGCATTCTACTCACACCTGCAAGCATTCTGCTCATGCCTACAAGCATTCTACTCACGCATGTGACAGTTTTAGTCACGCATCTGCTAGTTTTAGTCATGCATCGGCCAGTTTTAGTCATGCCTTTGCCAGTTTCAGTCACGCCTATAAGTATTTAAATCATACCTATGAGTATTTAAATCATGTTTGGGAACATTTCAGTCATGCCTGTGCTCATTTCAATCACGCCTATGCCTATTTTGATCACGCCGGCTTTCTATTTTCTGATTTGTTTTTTTTTTTAAATTTTGGTGTATTCAGAATCCGTGCCACTCGGGAAAACTAGCACCCATTTTTTGTGAAATTTTCACATATGGTATTGAAAGTTTAAGTGTGATATATCATTGGAAAACTCTTTCGAAGCCAAATCCAAGCATGTTGGTTTCATTTTCAAATTTTTCCATTTGATCACAGAATTTGCATATTTGTACTTTTAGATTATTGATTTCTAATGCTTACAATTTGCTGTTGATTTGTCTTGGTTTTGTACTTTCAGACGTGTGCTAAATTCTAGATTGTAGAGTGTTGGACCTAAGGTATTCTTCTCAAGCTAATAATATTTCAATTTGGATCCTAAAACAAATCTCTTATGTGTCTGGCTTGTGTGCATTTTTTCCTGCTTTGATCTATTTCTACACACTTGCATAATTGATACTAGGTTGCGACCCCTTAAGGATTCATTAAGTAGTCTTAGAATACTTGTGATTGATCTTGATTTCTATCTTGGGTTATTGGACTCACTAATCCATCGGCCCCTCATTTCTGCCCCGTGGTTGCAATCTCAGCGCCATAAAGGGGAGGGGTCAACAGGACAGAAGCATTAAGTGTTCCACTTGGCAACCCTTTTGTGCTTTTAGGAACTCACTTGTTTTCTAAGTTGGGGACTCATTTTCAGCTTGTGTGAGGTGTTAAGTGTTGCACCTTGTGGACTCATCTCATATTCGCTTTAAGCGTTAAGTGTTCCTCTTTCTACTTTTTGGGTACTTTTGGTAGATTTGCTTTCGGGAATATATCTGTGCTCACATAGTAATTAGGCCCTATGAACACTATTCATGATTCTTGAGAGATTGGATTCTTGGAGAAATATTTCTTGATCATAGAATCCTTGTAGGTAGGGAGGATACTTAGTGCATTTCACATTCAACTTGGTTAGTGTGTCTTCTCTTATTGATCGATACATTCTCTCCCAGGAGAGGTTGATAGATCACATGGGGTTGACATCACGATCTTTGGTGAATCAAAATTGGTTAGTGCACCTTCTCTTATTGATTGATACATTCTCTTCCTGGAGAGGTTGATTGATCACGTGGAGTTGGCATCATAGACCTTGGTGAAGCAAAACTTTGTCTTAGCGTGTCGGATTAATCTGCTTGCTTTGTTTGGGTTAAAAGTGAAAAGGTGTCAAAAACCTTGGATCTAGAGCCAAGTCCCCTTATGGTATACTATTGTGAGTCATCTTTAGAGAGGGTTAACCATAGTGGACAATCCCTTCACATGGAAAACTGCGTTGACGGAACCTCAAGCGGTCATAGCCATTTTCGCCATGGTAGTGACGGCCGCTATATAAATGTCCTTGTGGAAGAAATCTCCATGGGTATGGTTCATTGTTGGGTTGTTAGATCTCCCTAGCAGCTCCTGAAGATTAAGTTCTTGGACTGTGTCAAAACCCTGGTGCACCAGGATTGGAGTTCACCCCTTTGGATCATAAAAGTTCTAGAGTCAAACCATTACTAAAAACCCTAGCAAGGCCAAATTTTCATTTTATAGGGTATATGTGCATTATTGCAAAACATTTTTGGAACATACACAATTAGCGCTTTTGAGGATTAGAATGAATAAGTCACTTGATTGTTCATGTGCAAGGTTGCTTTTGCCCTTGTTCATTATTTTCAGACATGCTTGAAATCACTTGCTTGCTATTTTATGTGCTTGTTTATCTATCTGGTTATTGAAAATGGACAAACCTGTTACAAACCTCAAATCTGGACATTGAAATTTGCAAACAATTCAAATCTGAAAACTCAAAATTTGCAAAATCTGAAGTAAAATCCTTTTCTGGAGTCAAAAGTCAGCTCAGGAGGTTAGAAAGTCATACGAGTTTCCATCAAGTTTTGTTTCATTACAACCCATCTGTCGTATGATTGAATACCTAGTGTCGTACGAGTTTCCATGCCAGCAAATTCTCAAAGTCAAAATCTTGCAACTGTCGTATGAGATTTTCAACTGTCATTTCATTGCTACCCAATTGTCATACGAGTTTTCTCAAAGTGTCATTTCATTATTTCCCATCTATCATATGAGTCTACAGAGTGTCGTTTGGGAAAATTTTGAAAAGTTGTCAAAAAATTGTCAGAATTGCCAAATATTTAGCTTTTTCAGCCTATTTCTAGAATCTATTGAACAAATCACTATGTCAAGAACAGAGCAATAGCTATTGAGAATCAGTACACATGTCTCAAAGAATTAGTACACAAGAGGAAGAAGCTCTAATCACCACTATGATGAAGCAGCTGCAAGCTATGCAAGTCCAGCTTGACAAACTTGAGAAAGAAAAGGAACCTAAAGAGTTCTCCATGGAAACTCTATGCTCTTTTCCATTTGATAAAGACTTGTACATGTCACCATGCCCTCAGACAAAATTTGAGCAACATGACAACCCTTATGATACCTCTTCCACAAAGATTGACACATCAAGCTTTGGAGACTATGATGACTATGACGATAGACAATGTAATGATACCTATGACACCTCTGTTCCTAAGATTTCTCCTCGTCATGTGTTCCTACTTACTACAAATGGGCCATCACATTGGATAGATCATGATGGTGATCCATATGATTCTGATTTTGAAAGAGATTTTGATGGCTTTTGTGGACAATACCTTGATTATGATCCATCTACTACTGCTGAGGACTATAAAATGCATCGTGCTAGCTTGAAGTATCAATACTACAAAGATCTCTCCTCTAAGAACTCTCAGGCTGAAAATAAAGATTACACTCTCAAGCAAGATCATTTTAATGTTGGACCTTTGTCTTGTGATGGTTCGCTTCCATCCCCTACTTCCTCCAATACCCGTACATTTTCTAAAGCTTCTGAGTCTTTCAAATCTTTCATAGAACCTTCATTCAACACAAGCCTTGATACTTTTCATGCGGTTCCCTATAGTTATCCTCCAGGGCTACCTCTTAAAGATACTCAAGCTAACCTTCACTTGGCTGAAAATACTTTCAATAATGATAAACCTAAAGAGCCTAAGCCTTCATATGCTATAATCCCTACTTCAGCTAGTCCTCCACCATCTCTTCCAAAGTCATCCATACAATCTCAACATGCTTCCTTGTCCTTAGAAGTAGCTCCATGTCAAGAGGACTCTAAAAATAATAAAGAAAAGAACATAAAGAAAGATCAAGATCAAGAACCCTCCATGTCATCCAATCATTTTCATGATGTCTCTTATCAGCTTCAGGGTTCTTTTGATCCTGCACACCCTTTTTCATGCATTCCACCATGTCTTAAATCTTCTCCTAAGAAAGATCAAGCTACTACTTACACTATTGAGCTTATTGACAATCAAAATGACCTTACTACACTTGCACTTTTCAAAGATGATACTTCCATTAAGGTTGGTAAAAATGGTACTGTTACTTCCAATGTTAAGCCTATTGAAAATCAAGAGAACAATTATACGCTTATGCTATCCAAAGATCCTTGTCAAGATCAAAGTCTTCCATCTTCTTATTCTACCACTCCATGTTCACTTCCACTTTCTACTCTTCCTAAGTCTTTGCAAGCTTTGAACAATCCTATCAAAGAAGGTGCTCATATTCAAGATATCCATGATTCTATTGAAAATCCTAATGCTCACTCTAAAGATGTTGATATCCTTGGTTGTCATATAGATGTTGATGAACTTATTAATTATCCTTTTACATCTTCCACTTCCATCCTCAGACCTTTTCCACCAATACTAAGGGCTTCATGTCTACCTTCCATCTTGGGTCCTTATGTCCCTTCACTTTCCCCTCCTAACATTCATAATTTGCCATCCATCTTGGGTCCTTACATCCCTCCATCTCCCATCTTTCCTCAAGATCAACAAAGATGCATACCCTTGAATCCTTTTCATCCACCCACCCATTTAAACCAGTCATATCCTCCTTCTTCCACAAGTCCCAAGTTCTTTGGAAGTAACTTGAATGTTCAATACAAGAAAAAGAAGCAATACAAGAATCCATCAAAAAAAGAAGATCGCCATGTCTCCTCTAATAGACATGGAAACATAAAGTCAAAAGAGATATCTAAGAAAAAAACTACAAGACAAGTATGGTTCCAAAATCCATCATTGAAGATATTCTCTCTAGATCATCAAAAGGAAATAAAAAGCCTATGGCTATATGGATTCCAAAGTCTCTCTTGAAAGAGTCTAGTGTTGAGAAAAAAGTGAAATTGACATTCAAGCTTCCAAAGGCTTCCACTTCATTTCCCTCCAAAAATATTCTTTCATTCCATGCGCCTAAACCTCAACCTCTGCTATCCATTCACCATATTCCTTCACGTATTTCTTCATTCACATTTCCTCCACCCTCTCACCACCCTTCAAGGTGTGTGTTTATTTTGATCTTGCCTTCCTTTCCATCTACCCTTTCACAATCCTTCCATGCATTATCCTTCTACCTTCTATCATTTTTCCTCATTTGCCTATTCCTCCTATCTTCCAACCTCACTCACTTTACATAAAACCCTATCCTCCATTTTTCTCTTCCAATATTCCTTTCCCTATCAGCATCTTTGAGTATATCATTTTGAATCCTTGGCATATCATGGTTTATCCTTTCAAGGACCATTATCTAAAAAGCTTGCCTTCTTCCAAAAAATTAAAAAAAAATTGAAAATGTACCTTGGTGAAAACTTGGAAACAGGCACCTTGGTAGCAAAAGTAAAGAGAAATAAATTCATCTTATGGTGAAAACCACTCCCTTATGGTGCCTTGGATAAGTACCATGATGAAAACCTGGCAATCAGGCATCATGCATAGTTCTTCTACATATTTCATCCATTCCATCTTCTCTCTTTAATCTTGACAATGTTGATCTATACATGAACATTTGGCTATCTTGTGAGCTATTTTACAGTGATCTTGCTTTCATTCCTTTCATGTTTAGCCTTCATATCTATCACTATCCTTTTCCCCTTTGGTCTTGATCTAAATAAAAAAAGAGTGAAACACGATGCTATGAAGCCTCTTGACATGTCTACTCTTTTGGATTGCATCCTATCCTTCTCTAGCATTACACTTTTGTGACTTATCCTATGTTGACCTTTCATTGCTTGTCCAAATGCACTTTACATGACATTTTCTTCCACTAACTTGCTAATCCCTCTTGTTCTCCACCTTGCTAGACATTGGGACTACATGATATGATCTTGCTTGGGAGTTTACAAATGGAAAAATATGCTATCAAGTATACCAAATATTAGAATAAGTATCAAAACCAGTATCAGAACCAATATCAGAACCAGTATCAGAATCAGTATCAGAATCAGTATCAGAACAAGTATCAGAACTAGTATCAGAACCAGTATCAGAACATGTATCAGAACAAGTATCAGAACCAATATTAGAACCAATATCAGAACCAGTATCAGAACAAGTATCAGAACCAATATAAGAATCAGTATCAGAACAAATATCAGAACAAGTATTAGAATCAGTATCAGAACAAGTATCAGAACAAGTATCAGATCAAGTATCAGAACACCTACTGGGGCTACACCTTTCTCTTTAGTTTATGGGTCTAAAGCGGTACTGCCTATTGAGGTTGAAATCCCATCACTCAGAATCAGAATGCATGGTCTAGTAACTGATGATGACTACAGAGTGTCTAGGTTACAAGAATTGGAACTATTAGATGAGTGTAGACAAGAAACGTATGATCATCTTAGAGTATATCAGAAGAGAATGTCTAGAGGCTACAACAAGAAATTCAGACATAGAGAATTTTAGGTTGGTGATCTAGTCTTGAGAGAAAATCCTAAAAATCAATCCCATCGAGAACGCAAGGGGAAGTTTGAACCCAACTGGCTGGGTCCCTTTGTAATCATTGCTACTTTTGGCTCTGGTGCCTATCAACTCTCAATGACTGAAGGAGAACAGCTCTGAGAACCAATCAACGTTCTCCATCTGAAGAAATTCTAAGCCTAAGGCATTCAGTCTATGGTTAAATATCCTGAAAAAATCCTAAAAATAAAAAAAAAGTCTTGAAAAAAATGAACATCTTGGTGAAAACCTAGCAATAGGTGCCTTGATGATTCACAAAAAAATCAGAAAATATCAAAAATTCAAAAAAATAAAAATAAAAAATGAAAAATACAAAAAAAAAGAAAAAAAAGAAAAAGTGCCTTGGTGAAAACCTGGAAACAGGCGCCTTGGTAGAAAAAATAGAATCTCTGCCAAGATGGTGAAAACCTGGCAAACGGGCACCACTTGTTCAAAATGCTCCATCTATCCGCACAATCTTGGTCTTTCCCAGCTTCCAGTCTTGCTTTAGTTTGTACATATCTCCTGGTTTGTTTCTGCATTTCCAGTTTTCAATAAGTCGGTTTGTCCACCAATCTGCTCAAGTGTCTATATCCTATCAATGTTAACACTTGGGGGCAATCAATGTCATACCCTATGGTCTCTGGTGTATCTTAGATGTATCATATCTAGTCAGAGTCCTTTGAAGCTTCATGTGAGTCAGTCAGTCAGTCTTGTCTCTAGAAAGGATTTTGCATCTACAACAACGCAATCAAACATCAAAACTCAACTGAAAACAATCTATTCTTTTTACATGCTTTTATCTCCTTGTATGCTTACTGATTCACATTGAGATTTTTGCATATTGTGTCCCTTCGAGCTCTTTGATGATGTCCTTTATAGGATTTAGAGAGTGATGACTAGGGGCATAATCTTTTTTTGTCTTCTTCTTGTATGTGAAAATCTAACAACTTTGGAAATTCCAGATTGAAATGGTGTCCGACTATAAGAGCCTCTATCTTGAATTGGATGGCCATGCGTACCTCAACCATTGATACCCAAACAATTCAAGGAATTTTGATCTAACTATTGTCTTTTTGAGTAAGTTCTTTCTCCTACTGTGGAACGCGATCTTGCCTAAGGATATGAATGATAAAGGGTCACTATGGGTAATTCACATTGGATTTAGAGTGATCTCTTGACTATTTGATGTGTATGTTAAATGAAAATTGCTATATCAAAATGGACATGATATTCAGGTCATCCTGACATTTATGCCTTGGTGCTTATATCTAATCTGACATTCTAAAAATAAAATCAATATTCATATATCCATGGTTGTTGACCAGTGGGTGTTGTATTGATTCTTGCGCATACAAATCGATATTCATATGTCTATGGTTTCATAGCTAGTAGGCATTGTATTGATTTATCCAGTTACCTAAAATTCCAATGATGATAACAAATCGACACATGATCAGTGACTAGGTCCTAGGTCTTAGGTTGCATTTCATTTTGCATGTCTCTTTGCATGATCTCATAATGATTAAACGAACTTCAATGCTTAAATGATTCTTCAAATCACATCTTCAAGTCTAACAAGAGCTGAATCTCACACGAAGGTTCCTCCAATGAAACAACAAGTAGAATCCTTTTTTGGGATCAAAATTGAAATCTGAGATCATTTATCTTATTCACTGCTTGCATAATCAACCTTCCATCATCACAGAAATCTAAAATTCAACTTAATTGATTATCTTCCATCAAACTATCAAAAATTCAACTTGGTCAACCATGGTCAACTCATGGTCAAACCTAGTCAACCTTGGTCTCCAGGACCTCTAAATGATGCAAAATGCATTCTCGAACGTGTATAACCACTTCTCAAATCAATTAACATGCTTCTAAACTCTCAACGCTGACTTTTCTTGTCAGATTTCAATTTTAATCCCGAAGGGGGCTTGGTATTGCATATCATTCAAAGTCTATAATCAAATTTGAAATCATATCTTTTTTTCTATCAATATCTTTCCTAAGTAATCAAGACAAACAATCATGTCTAGTTACTGATTCATCAAAAGACCTCATCGCTCGGGGAAAATCTATCATCACTTGGGGCATATCAGATTCATCAAGATCCATATCAATCTGGTATTCTCCTAATCTTGTAAACTGTATCAATTTTTGCAACCATCAGATCATAGTGTTCTTTCCTTGGTTCTTCGGCAACTGAAGGATTCGAATGTGATACTTGCTAGTTCTACTAAGACAATCGAGTCTAGAACGGGTCACTCACTTCTTTGCAATCCTAAGGTTTGGAATCAGGTGTTTTGACACTTTTTTCGCAATCATAGGTTCATTTTCTGTTATAGTAAACATTATCTTTGGTCATTCAGGACCTATTATCTCCATATCAAATCAATATCAATCAGCTTCTGTCTCAATTTCAAACATCAGTTTCATATCTCTATCAAACATAGACTATCTTTGAACCACTGTGCTTCACACAGTAATTCAAAGAGGGGCAAAATGTAATACCCCAAAAATGGGCTATAAGTTCATTAATCTCCTACATCTTCAATTCGAACAAAATTGACATCAAAGTCCTAATCTAAGGCACATGTAAACATCATCGAATCATAATTGATTATCTTAAATTCTACACAGGGGAATATTCCTAGTAATATTCCTAATCATCATAATTATCTTTAATTTTATAATTATTTGGCAATAAATCACATTTATCCTAAAATTTGATTAATTAAATATTTTGCATATTTAATTAATTAGATTTAATATTTGCCACTTAATTGTTTAATTAAATTTAATTCTATCTATTATTAATTGTATTATTTAATTTTGACAATAAATCAAAATTCCTATGAATAATTGATTAAATTCTTATTTAATTAATTAAAGCATGTTGTCATTATTTAATAATATAATTTTTAATAAAAGTTTGGTAAAATAGTTAATTAACCCATAAATTAATTATTTTATTTCAAAAAGCAGTTAAGTTGAGAATAAATCACTTTATTTATTTATTAAATTATAATTATCCATGTGCACATTCAAGGACCAGTTAAACTCAAAATTGGAAAATCAATGCAAGTTGTTAGCTTTTTGAAACTCAACATCTTTTTGAGTTTTAAAGTGGATCTAAACTTCTAATTCGAGTTGAACTATGCTTTTGCATGATTTTTTGTGACTTAATTATCTGTTATTTAAAAATAACTCAAAAATCAACCTGAGTTATTTGAGTGATTTATGGCTTTTTCTCACAACCTCCAAAGCCTTGGATTTCTATAAAAACAAGGCTCAACTCTTCATAATTCATCTCTCAATCATCTCTCAAATTTGCATCCACAGAATCTCATAATTTTGCAAGCTTACTTTGCCAAAGTCATCTACGAATTGCACAACTATTTTGAAGAATTGGAATTTGGAGAATCAAAGCTTATTGCAAATCAAGGCTATTGTGAGATCAATTTGTTTTTTTTTAACATTCATTTAGATTCTTTTTCATATCATTGTTAGATCATTTTAGCATATCAATTTCCATATTAGCATAGATTCATATTAGTTTTTATCATTCTTATTGCATAGAAAATTAAAAAATATAGATTAATTGCATTCAATTCATATCTAGATCAATTGCATTCAAATCTTTTGTTTAGGTGTTGTCTAGGTCACTAATCTCGATAACAATCTGAGAACATTAATCTCGCACCTACTAGAAGGCAGTAAATCGCTTGGTTAAATTAGATTTCAATTTTGCACGATTTGAGTTTTGCTAACCTCTAATGTTTTACTGAAGTGTTGTGTCTATAGATCAGGTACAATTTTCACACACACACATGCCTTTCCATGTAACAATGGGACTCTTCCTTCTTTCTCTCTCTCTATCTGCACATACATCCACTAGGTGAGTGTTGATCCCCTCAACCTAGACTTAGCCACCTTAACCTTTTGAGCATCTATTATGCCATCACATTCAAAGTGATTTTAAATGCTATCAATCCAATCTATAACTAAATCAAGATCATTTGTCCACTAAAAAGTGCACACCCTCCAAAGCTTTTCCACTTAAGGCCTTGAGTGCTTTAAGTAGGGTTCTTCTAGTATGAAAAGGTCATGATTTGGAGCTTCTTCCTCCAACTGTAACTCCTTCTCCTTGGCTTCTTGTTCTTCTTTCTGGTCCACCTTGTCCTTCACTTTATCAATCTTGTCTTAGACTTCACCCAAGAGCTACTCCAATTGAGCCAATCTCTCTCTTAGTAGTTAGTTATCCTCCTCCATTCTCTCAACCTTATTAGCATAGTTTGTCATTAGTCACCATCTTTCTAGATGCAACTGATTCTTCACTTGATTCAGTGGGTTGCAACATTCACTTCCTACAACACTCTTTATCCCAAATCTTTAACCCTACTCTAATACCACTCTGATAAGGAGACTCCTAGATTTCTCTTGAGTCACTTAGAACTCTTCCTAGGTATCTTCATGACCTCTTAGGGCTTCCTCAATCCACCCTTAAATACTTGGAAAGAAACCAATTTCTTTCCCTCTTCAAGGATCTTCCTATCTTCAAGAGGGTTACTCACTTTATCTTCAAAAAGATTGTTATTCAACCATGTTCTTCACGCCTCAACCAATGGTTTGATTTGTAGGAGGCTAAGGGCTTCTTTCAACTCCAATCCTAACTCCTAATTTTGGTCTCTACTTTCCAAGTCCATCCATTTCTCCATCACTCTCTAGATTCTTATGATTTAGGTCGTGTAGCCTTTTTGCCCTAATTAGGCCTCCTAAATTTAGGATTCACCTTCACTGTTAAATTTTCTCAAAGAACCCCCAAATATATGTTGGTAGTTCACACATATGTCCAAAGACCTCCTAGATTTTCTTGTTCTAGGGTCCCAACTCTGTCCATACTCCCTGTTTTAGAATTAGGACCTTCTACTAGGTTTTAGACCAGTCTTTGGTCTTTGGTTTCAAAACCTCGCAAAGGTGAACATCTTGGGAACTCCTCCTAGTTCTTAAGTACCTGATGGTAAAAAAAAAACACATCCATGGCCTTCTTGGCTAATGACACTATCCATCCTACAATATTTCTAATCAAACTCTTGGTCTTCCTAGCCGAGCTTCACACACAACTTGCCTAGGGAAAGACCTTAAAAATCAATGTATGCATCTTCAGATCCTAGACTTGAGGCATCTTTAAGCTCATTAACCCTAGTCTCCATTCCCAAAAAGGTTGTATAGGAACAATGGTGGGAAATTGAGCTATGCTCACATCTTTCATGCACAGTCAAATTGGATAGAAAATTGTGAAAAACTAAATGAATTTACAAATACTTTGAAAAATCAACTAAAGAAAAAACTAAAATCTTAAAAAACACTCTTACATGTTAAAAAATGAATTTCACAAGATACAATTGATATATTAATCCATGCAAGACTTAGGTTATCACTGTTACATAAATCTTCACTTCATTCACAATAAGAACTTCCTGTTACAGTATATTAGGTCGTGCACAAATGACCACCAACCCCTAAATTAGGGTTTTCATTGAATATATAGTCTTATCTCACATGTCTAACTCCTTAGACAACCCTAATCCTTCTTAGACACCGAAACCCTTAAGACAAACCTGTGTTGTCATCAACTTTTGAAAAGTTGCAAGTGTTGCACAAGCAATAGTATTACATCTTTTACAACTTTTCAACGTTTTAAGTGATTTAACTCCAACCTAACCTATCTAGCCTCAGTTAGACCACTTAGGGTATCAAAGAACCTAAAAACATTAATCACATCATTTTTCCACCTAATATCATTATCAAGTATGTCATGCCCATCTAGACCAGTCTAAAAACACACCAATTTTTTTTTTTTAGGAGTAAATAAGTCCAAGATAAAGATGTGGATAACAAGTGTACAAGACAAGGAAACCTAAAAGAGTCAAGAGAACAAACTCTCTACAAAATTTGGTTCCTAGAGGTAACTAGCAGATTAAGTTATGTTTAATTTTGAAAGCATTAGCCCATATGGTTCATCCCTAAATGCAACATTAATAGACAACATATAATACCAATTTTAATGTTGATTTGCACTAGTTATTATTAGGTCTGATAAACACTAATGTCGTTATATTGGTATGCATATAGTATTATGTGGCACTAATTAAATTAGATACCATATAATACATAAATTTAGTGTACAAAATATTAATAGAAAATCTAATTAGTGATTATCCTATATTCACATAAGATTATTCACTAATAATTAATTTTACTTAAATTGTATTTTTGTTAATTAACCCAATTATTAAATAATATTAATTATAAAATTATTAAATATTATTCAATAATTTAATATTAGATATAATTTAGTAAATAACATTCAATAATTAATATTAACTATAAAATATTAAATGTGATACAATAAATTATATTAATTCAATTAACAATGTATTTGAAAAAGGGTTATTTATCTCAATTAATTAGAGTCCCCATTATTTATTAATCATGTTTTACATTACAAAATAAAATAATAAATTAACTCACTAAAAGGCATCCTAAATCTATCTCCTAGCTTACCTAGCCTAAACTCCTAACTAAACACCTAATCATTCCTAAGCTACACCTCCTACTACTCCTATTCCCTAGACATCCTAAGCACCCTATCCTCCTCCTTCTCTCACGTGCCCAAAGGGAGATGTCTCCATCCCAACAAGAACAAGGCGGTGCCATAATATGAAGGGAGATTAAATCTGCAAAAAGTGGAAGTTATAAATATAAAGGAGGATTGAAAATGACCCACATACATGCCTTTGCAAAAATTTAATGCAACCAAACACCTGTGCCTAGCAAGAAGAGGTAGAGGGGACAAGGGTGAAGTGACATGCTGGAGGCATGGGGGTTTGGGCCTCACTTCACTCCTCTACCATATGCAAAAGAAAACCCACGTAGGTTTAGAAGGATGCTAAGAAAAAGTTATAAAAAAAAAACTTATTTTAAACTATGGACATAGCCTATTTAATGCATATAAAGAAAGTGTAGGACATGTTTTATTAAATGATAGGTAAGGTCACCCATGCACTGCGCCCTTTAAGGGAGTTATAAAGGGTGGTGATTGAATTTTAATATTTTTTTTATTAGAAAATTCAAAAGGTATAGGATATTATTAAAATATTGTCTGTGGTATGGATTTTGTATGGGAATTTTTTTCCCATACAAAATCCAGAGACCTGTAGGTCTACATTTTGCTTTTGTATGTGAATTTTTTTTGTTTTCTCTTCTCACTACTACATAGTTTGTATTTTGCTTATTTGGTTTAAATACATTATACATGATAGAATTGGTAATATCAATATATCTATTTGAAGTTTTATAGTTTTCTAAGGTAATGAATTTAATGATCCAAATTAATCAAAATACACAATGAAATTGATTTCTTCTAACATTTAAACAATATCAAGCTATCATTTAGAAATTTGTAAGAATAAAAGGATGATAAATAGAGATTGATTTATTATTTGAATTCAATACATTTACAAACAATGATCCTAATACAAGATTAATATTTTTTTGAGAACTCTTCTTTCATTTCCATAGTCTTCTCATTTCCAATACAATGTAAATGCCATTTAGCAATAAAGGAAATCTATTCTACCCTTTTATAAGTTAATAATCCCAATAGCATGAAATGAAATAAACTCTTTTTTTTTTCACAATAACAAAGTGTTCATTAACAAGAGTAAGTTGATAACCTTCAACAAATTGATATGAAAGAAATCTTAAACATAATTTCAACTCTTTCATGCTCATCAAAACCTATAATGAACCAAAATAATGCTAATAACATATTGTATCAACTTGATCAAAATAATTTTTATTCAAGAACATGATTCTACATTTAAAACAAAAATCTCCCAACAAGATGATCATACTTCATTCAAAACTTGAATCCATAACACAATTATACAACTCAAGATGGGAGTTTCAACTCCTACTACAAAACAATTACATTGAGCCAACGGATATCACATGATATCCTTACAAAAGCTTAAACACAATACAAATGATACTTCATCACTAAGATGATTTCTTCACTTTTCCACAAGAGAAATGCTTCAACAAAAAGTCTTCCAATTCCTGCAATAAACCAAATGCATAGGCCCAAGGAGTGCTCACCTCCCAACCTAGGCTTCTAAGAAGCCACCCCCAAGCTTGGGGAAACAACACAAAGATAGGGGAAACAATCAAGCAATCCACAACACTACAACATGAATGACAAACACAAGAAATTTCCCTTCCAAGTCTTTTTACAAAGAGTCACAACATGACTCAAGAAAGGGTGAAGGTGGAACAAAATCAAGAGGAGAAGCTCATCTCTTTGATGAGAACAAGCCATCACTTGGCTTACTCATAAAAAAAAATCACTTTTTCACAAAAACATTATTCTCATACACCTTATGACCCCCAATTTACAAAATGAAACTAGAGATAGCTACATGGAGCCCATACATCCATGTTGCATCCCTCTCCTTTTCAAGGAGAGACTCTGCACTCAAGATTGTCCCAACAAATTCCCTTCACCCTCAAGGCTACTCTTCCCTCCCAAGGGTGAGTTTTGGCCTTGAGGAACTCCCTCAATAAAATCACTACAACACATAAAAGAGAACAAATCTACAAGAACATCAATAAAATCTACACATTATCAAAAAAACATGAATCATGCTCAACATTGAGCTCATGATTCTCTTACTTCTACAAGAAACAAAATTTAATCAACACAAGAACATGATACTACAACAACAATAACATCAAAACCTCCATTAACACAACAACACTATGCTCACACATAGAATGGATAAGGAAAAAACAAGTCTTGCATACAAGAACTAGCTTACAAGAGAGCATTTTCCTCTCAACATGATAACAAACAAGAAAAGTAAGAATGAAATTTTCACCAACCTAGAGTCCCAATGCTTAAGGAAGATAGTTGTAGAAGAGCAATCCACTATCCAAGGTTCTCCAAAACTAGCTGAGTCTCCAAAACTGGAGAGTGGGTGTCAACCCATTACCTTCCCCAAAACCCCTACTAAAAGGGATTCTACACCAAACCCTCATTAATGGGGTATGGCTCAAGGAGTTCTTCCATCTCTCCTTGTCTCCCCTCGTAAATGAGGTGGAGACCAAGAATGTGAAAGAGGTATGGGTTTGATCTCCTTGCCATCCTTTCATTTTCGGATTTCTCTTTGAGGGGTACTTTTCAAGGTCCATAAATGAGTTATGGGCCTAATTTTGACTAAATTTAAATTTTCATACCATGGTACAACTATTAGGGTGGCTAAAAGGGTCCCTAATAACATCCTAAGGGCTCATTAAACCTCCCTAAACTGCACTAGAAATCTGATTTCGGGTTCAAACATGATAGACCTTCTCAAGGCTTCCTAATCAAAGTTTTACAAGGAAAACCCTAAAGTTGGTACCACCTAAGAGTGATGACATCAAAACACAAGTGGACATGTCATGGCCTTAGGCACATATACATGTGTCAAGTGACACAAACATAGAAAAGATGCTTTACAAGCCATGTGGCATATCCACTTGGGCATCCCTAAACATAAATAACAAAAACAATTACAATAAATCAATTTACATCCATGCATCATACATTTACAAAATAAAACATGATTACAACGAGGTTTCTATCTTCTTTCTAGAAGCATCCTTGGCTTAACTAAATTAACATAGGTCTTTGTGATGTTTCCCCGAATTTACGTTGGCCCTACTTCCCTGCACACTCAATTCGAATATCAGTAGTCCAAGGAGATAAAAAATAATCATGTAATTACATAGCATTAATAATCAAGTTAATTCATCTGATAATTCATAAATTACAAGACATAATTGATATCCACAACATACATTCAGCTCATCATGAAATACTTACTTTAATTAAATTTGAAACATAAACATAGCATACATTCATAATTCAATTACACTTAACTTCATCATCATAAACATTCATAAATTAAAATCAAGTCACACCTGTAAGTCTCAAATCAATGTTTTAGTGATCATTATATAATCATAATATAATGTCCATCAACTACTAAGTGATAAAACCACATCATAAAGTATCGATAAGATCCATGAGACATCAAAATATAATCATAAAATGCACTTCTAAGTCATATGCAGAACTGAATAGCTATG